>JBBJLR010121624.1:0-19161 GCA_037577145.1 Brachypetersius gabonensis | reverse complement strand
ATAGAACTAGCTTCATCACAAACACTGTACCTGCAGGAAACACTACACACAGATCTGAGATCAGCAGGAAAAACACGACAGAACACACAAAGTCATACAGGAGGACTCTGACCTCAGACCTGTGGAATTAATTCAAAAGTAGTGTATGGTGCACTTTTATTTTTAAAGTACTGCTGTATGAAGAAAAGTACAATAACATTTGGTGTCAAATATTTCTGTAAATCTCAACTTAAACATTAATGTAATAAAATCTAATATTAAACCAAAGCTGTTCACCACTGCAGGGCGTTCAGGTTTTATATGGTTTATTACAGAAAAGCAAGTTCCTCTCAGAGTCCAGAGCATTATAGCAGCTGTAAAGGGGGCCGACGCCATATGAAAGTCTCTGGATCTGAATGCAGTCTCATTAAAGTCCCTTTTGGTCCATTTAGGATAGACAAAAGTAAAGACAGCAGCGAAAACCAGCCGAGACCTACATCTGAGTGCGCGCCCACGAGCACAAAAACGCAAAAAAGCAACAAACTGCGATTAAAAATAGATAAAATAGTTGCTGCCGTTAAGTAAATAATGCATTAATGCCATAATAACACACTAATGTAATCTAAAGCACACAACTGGATCTCAAGAACATGTTTTGTCATTTGAATGCTTGTAAATATGTTGAATGTATTATTCTCTGTATATTGTGATTACAAAATGCGCAGTCCCGCTTGTTTTCTGACTGTACTGTGTTCGTGTGTGTCAGGAGCAGAAATCTCTGCTGGAACAGGGTTTTCAGGAAAGATCAGATCGGATGCAGGCGGAGACTGACAGCCTGAAGGGAGAGACGGAGACCGATGATGAGTCTAAACGCTCTACACTGAGTAAGGTTTTGGACACTGCTGGCACGGCAGCCGCACTCCTCCTGCCTGGCATCGCCTCTACAGGTCTTGGAATTGGCACCTCAGTGCTGTTAAGATGGCTTTGATCAAATGCTTGAGTCACCTCTGAGAAACACTGTTTAATGCTCTTATTCTGGAGAGTGTGGTCATGCACAGGGCAGGGCTAAGGTTGCCCGGGCAACTGCCCGTCTGCCCTATTTGGCTCCAGCTACCCTTCTTAGAAAAGCTATATTAAAAAAAACAACTATCTTGCCGTACCATTCTGCTGTGTATTAAACCTACTCGCTGCTCCATCAACGTTTCATGCCAAGGCTCTGTAAAAAGCATTGTAAACAGCAGTCAAAACCACGACAACACATCTCCTCCCGACCAATCAGAGTTTGGCCAGTGCTCTAAACTCTCCAGCATGGCGGCCCCTGAATAGAGCAGTTTTTCTTGCTTTTTAAAAAGGTTGTTTTAAATTTCAACGCACATTAACGCAGGTCTTTAAAATCCTTTTATTTTGAAAGTTCGTTGTTTTTTGGGGGGGAGGGGGGAGGGGGGGGGCGCTCGTGAGTACGTAGAGCACGCAGCTAAGTCTCGGCTGGATTGGTGGTGAGGTGCCCATTACTTTGGTCCATATTATATTTGGACTCCTAGTATAGTATTTTTTTATTGTAATTTGTTTAGATTTAACAAAGTTATTCTTTTTCTTTTTGAAGCAAGAAAACATGCAGCTAAATAAAATAGACAATAAAAGAACGTGTTTAGCGTTTTGGAAAAAAAAACATATTTACAAACATTGCTATTAGGTTTGACAGTTATTGTTGAACATGATCAGAATGTGCCAACAATTTTAACAAGATAAATTAAACACTTGCAAAATGTGTGGGATACGTACAGCAGCAACTTCACAGCTTCACAGTTTAACAACAACCCTGCACTGCGAACATGGGGGGAAAAATTAAAAAGCTTTCTGAGACTAGTTACTTTACCATCAAGCTTTTCACCTCCACTCTATTAACTTATTGGCAAAGCGAGTGGGCGGTATGTTCCAGAGCGGCTGTTTGACCACCTCTTGCTGATCTTAAAAATGGCCCCCAATAGGAATATTAAATATTCCAGTAAATTTGGCCAGGTATATTAATAAATTAATTAATGAACAAAGACATGGTATATTTTTCTATTTTCCATACAGTTCATGTATTTTTTTTTCAGGGAAATGGTTCCCCTGAGCAATGGCCCCTTAAAATTCCTGTGCACCAAATACCCCAACTCTGAGTGTGTCAGAAATCGGCCACTTGCACACTTTTAGTGCGCGATTTTAGTGCATAGTGCACTCACACTGAAAAGTAAGCTAAACCTCAGTGCACTGAAAGAACCCGGATGGTCACTGAAATCGGCCAAAAAACGCCGTGCAGAACGATATGCACTAAACGGGCGCCATTTTGACCATGTAGCGGAGGGGGCGGGACTTTCAACATGTTTTCGAATTGGATAACGGCGGCAAACAGTGAAATACAAGCCCAAGCGGAGGCAGCTGGTTGGTATAAATGTAAATAACGTTAATAAAGTTATTTTACTGATGTACACTGCGGTAAAACCCCCAGATATTTTGGCGGCTGGAGAATCTCGAGCAAATGTTAGTCTGTCACTTTTGCGAAGTGCAAAAGTTAGTGTTCCCTTTAGGACAGCAGTGCGCTCTACGCACTAAATCTCAGTGCACTGACGCAAGTGCGCGATTTAGGACACACCCTATGGCTTGCACCGGGGCCTGGTGCTGGTTGTCTTTCTCCCAACAACAGAAAAGCCAAACCTTACTGGCAACACCACAGTATGATGGAGGAATCTGAGGGAGCAGGAGTCTTTTTAGTATCTCCCCTCCTCTAGAGCTCAAGCCAGCACCATTGGTGATCTGGATGGTGGTGTACATCTGTTGCCAGGGAAGACCGTTTCATAGTCATTACTAAAGCACTGAGGGAAAGGTGCATCTGTTGATGGCACCGTTGGCTGCCACCACTTAGCTCTGACTCTCAGCCCTTGACTGGTACAACAGATGTAGAACAAGGAACATCTGGGTAAGCATACAAAGGGGTGGACAGGAGGGGTTACACAGAAAACACAGGGCTACGGTGACCTGACAGGACAAATCAAAACTGGGAAAGGAGAAACAATTTTGAAAATTATAACAAAGTAAAATTATACAGTTAAAAGTAGGCCTTATTTGTTTTATTAATCAAATCGTCTGAATTGAACCACTTGTTTGTGTTTGTCTTCACATGTAGAGATGGAGCTTCTGGAGGAGTCAGATCCAGAAACTGTGAGTACAGCAGTCAGTTCAACTCTGTATCTGTTAAAGACCCGGCACTTTTAGTTTCAACATAAACCTACGCTAGAGTCTACAGCTGCCAGAAGCTTTAATAAAACTTCCATAAAACTTGATGCCCATAGCAGCTAGACGTATTCTATCAGCATTATAACACAGCCATAGCTACTAAATCAAGATTCTTTTAGTTTGACCTTACATTGAAGGCAACAGAGAAAGAGTGGCCATTACAGTGCTATTAAACTCTACCATATCCTGTTGATGCACATGCACACTTGGTGATTTGAAGGGAGTGAGCTGATTTTACAGTTAATCAATATACAACAAGATAGCCTTTGATTCACTGTAGTCAGAAGGAAAAAGACTGCGGGACACTTCAAGAATCTTATTCCTTCTTCAAACGTTTTTCACTGTAGATTTCTTCTGTGTTAGCAGCCCCCAGCATGTGCTGAATTTAGCAGCCCCAAGCATTTCACTCCTGACATGTCGAGTGTGGATATGAAGGGCAAAAGTATATACAGGTATTATAATATCTGTTTCATTGAGTTCTTAAAAAAAACAAGGTTTATGTGTATTTAATGTGCTGTATTTCCAACTGTTCTTCTGTTCTGCAGGTTTCTGTGCTCTCATGCCGGTCAGTTTCAGTGCGAGTTGACTGGCCTTGTGTTTGAGATGGAGGGGAAAAGGGAAGTGCAGTATGGAATAGAGCCCTGGGATCCCTCTCAGTTGGATGGTTTAGGTCAGATGCGGCCTGCAGGACCTCTGTACAATATTGATTGCTTTGAAGGTCCATTGAGTAAATTGCACCTCCCACACTGCGAGATTAGTTCTGGTGAGTTCCATTCTTGACCAACTTTAATCTTAATTTTAATTAAATGATTGAAATAAGCATAAATGACGTTTTCCTTCATCAAAGAATCCTAAATGATGCTCATTCAAAACAGAAAACAAAGTATTACATATTTACATCATAAACTTTGACAACTGATAATTAACTTGTTTGAATAACACTTTAATTCTAAATTAAGTCTGAAATTTAATTTATTTGAAAAAAATAATAATTAGAACAACCAAAATGTATTTTAATGTTTAGATGAATAATGTACTAGAATTATCTTAAATTAGGATAATTATCTCTTCTCACCTCGGTCAGAAAGTGTCACTTTAAACTTTGTTTAGCAGTTATGTGAATGACATGTATATGTATTTATATCTATAAATCCACAAATTAAAGATTATTCATTACAAACCCATACCACAAACATTTAGAAACTATCAAAAACAAATGAATAATAAAACAAAATTACTGTACCTTTGTATAAATAGTGATGACTGAATTCATCCTAATTGAATAAAAAGGAGAGATTTATAGGACCACGTTTATTGGGAGCAGAGACAAAGTCTGAGTGTGGTCTTAGACGCGCCTCTTGTTTGATGTTCATTGAATCTTTTTTCACTTGCACAACATGAACTTCTGTAGAGCTGTTCTTGCTGGCATCAGTTCTTCTTGCCTTCCATAAACCCACATTAAATCAAATCTTAGTCTCTTCTCCTTAGCTTTCAAACCAATGTTTGGATCTGACGTCTGTACTATATCTATAATAATGTATAATATTTTGAAAATGACACAGACGTCTCCCAGAAGATACTAAGACAATGTACAAGAGGTGCACTGTGGAAAAAAAAAATATTTCTCAGCCTTTACTTAACAAAGTGACATTTTTTGTTTTTGCCCTTCACAATAATCAATTCAGGACTCTGGCTTGGCCAATGCAAAATGTTAATGTTTTTGTCCGAAAGCCATTTCTTCACCACTTTTGCTGTGTGTTTTGGGGCGTTGTCATGCTGAAATGGCCAGTGGTGCCCAAGGTCAAGTTTTTCTGCAGACTGCCTAATATTGTTGTTGAGAATCTTGATGTATTGCTATTTTTTTGTGGTGCCGTTTACTGTGACTAGGTTCCCTGTTCCATTGGCTGAAAAACACCCCCAAAGCATATTTTCACTGCCATGTTTTACAGTGGGGCTGGTGTTCTTAGGGTTGAAAGCCTCTCCTTTTTTATGCCAAATGAAGGATACATTATTGTGGCCAAACAATTTGATTTTTGTTTCATCTGACCATAACACAGACGACCATAAGTCTTCTTCTTTGTCCAGATGAGCATTTGCAAAGGCTAAACGGGCTTTTGTGTGCCTTATTTGGAGAAGGGCCGTCCTCCTTGGTCTGCGTCCGTGAAGCCCAGCATTATGTAGTGTCCATTGGACTGTCTGCCCTGAGACGTTGCCACCAGCAGAGCCCAGATTCACCAGAATGGCCTTAGTGGTGATCCTTAGATTCTTTTTTACTTCTCTCACTATCCACCTGCACAGCACAAGTGTCACTTTTGGCTTCTGCCCAAGTCTTCTGAGATTTTCCGTAGTGCGGAAAATCTTGTATTTTTTTTATAATACTTTGCACTCTAGCGACTGGAACTTGAAAACTTTTAGATATGGCCTTATAACCCTTTCTTGACTTATGAGCAGCCACAATGCGCAGAGAGCTCCTTTGTATTATTCATATTATACTAGTTATTTGAAACGTGTAAGTTTGCGCAGAGCATATTTTGAATTACATAGTATGTTAAATTGCATGGGTCATCCCATTCTGAAGGCATGTGAGGCAGGCACACACACCAGGGGTAGTCAACGTGCTGCATTTTTTTTTTTTATTATTTCTCAAAACAAATCAAGGCATAAGAGCCCAAAGAGCAGCGTCCTGTGATCCCCACCCAACCGTTTATTAATGGATGGACTCCAGGCCGACATTCCGCATGGCCAGGGTCGGCCCGGGTGGGTCTCTTGGGACGCTCCTCCTTGAGAGTCCCTGTTCAGACTCTTGGAGCCCCCTACCAGGAGCTCCTTACTGTCCTCTGGGGCGTAGCCCCTTCCAGGGAACCTCTCACTGTCCTTGATGGAAGAAGCCCCTCTGCAGTGAGCCCATCACTGTCCTTGGGGGTAGAGCCCCTTACCAGGAGCCCCCCACTCTTCTCCGGGTTGGAGCCTCTTACCTAGAGTCCCTCACTGTCCAGGTGGGCAAGGCCCACTGAGTCAATGTGTTGCATTTTCTTTCTTTTATAATTTCTCAAAACTATTAATAGCATCCAGACTTTCAAAATAAAGGTTTCCCTTCAACTAAATCCAGACATGACATAAATAAGATTAATTACTTGTCTGCAACCTGATTTTATATAACAAACTATTGACTGCAGATTTATTAACAGATATTCAAATGCTTGAAGAACAGATACAGTTAAACAACTTCTTTATTTTTATAACAAGCAAAGTATAACGAGTATAAATTCCTTATCTATGAATGAATGTAATTTTCTTGTAATTGTTGATATGTTACAGAAGCAAAGTCTGGACTTGCTGTGGCACATATCTCTGAAGGAAATTTGAGCATCATTGATCCTCTGGAAGTTACAAATACACACGTAATCATTGCTGTGCAAGGCCTTTCCCCCTTTGGTCTCCTCATCAGGAGATTATTTCCCCCCAGCCCTATCAGTGCCCAAGTGCTCCTCTTCTACAGACTAATAACTAGGAGTCAAACTAGAGAACTGCATATCCTCCTGTTGCCAAGGAATGTTCCACTCACAGAGGTAATGCACTTTGGTCAAAACATTTTTTTACTTTAACACCAATACTCACTATACTGTCATTTTTTGTCAGTATTCAAGTAGAGCTTTCCCTGAAATGTATAGGTTTGCTTTAAAAGATCAAAAATTGATTGATAGTGACCAGGAATCTTAATTTTTCTGCTTTTAAAGGTGATGAATCAGTATACAGAATTCACATATATTAAGACCAGCTCCAATTGCAGACTGACACCTGGTAAGGAATACAGACCAATCTGTAAGCTTTACCAGAATCAGGAAACTTTATCGAACCCGGAAGACATTGTGTATAAAGCGCAACCAGAGGTAAACAACAGCCTGCACCTTGACAGCAAAGGTTTATCATTAACATGGAATCAAGGGTCAAGGGTCCTTTCTGTCCTTTCATGTTTTCCCAGGTTCTGGGTATTCTCTTTTTCTCCCATGTATGTCATGTGAACTGGTGATGCTAAATCCTAGGTGAGTTTCTTTGTCTGTGTGTCTGGCCTGAGATGAGCTGGTGACCTGTTGTTTCTCCACCTTTCACTCTGTAACTGCTGGAATAGGCTCCAGCACCCTCTACCACCCTGGTTAGGAGAAGCAGCTCGGAGGATCCCTCCATTCAACAGATACTTGTTTTCATAGGTTGAGATATTTGAGCTCGACCATGATCCAAACTACCACCCTGCCTTTGTGGTGTATGCTGAGGCTGAGAGGATCACAGTTAGCCTTTTGGATGAAGAAGGCTCTGAAGTGTGGACGCCCCACCATTGTTTTTTTCCAGGTAGCTTTTAGTATCCGTAATGGAAAGCGCTGCAGTATCTGGTGAATGAAAAGTATAGTATTTTTATTCATCAAAATGAGTACAACAGTGACTCAACACAAATCTGATGACCTTTCCACTTTACTTACTTTAAACATCAAAGAATTAATATGTAGAGCTGCTGATCAAATAGAACTTCATGTTTATTACTAATAATTACATGATAGGTTGACCATATTACCATGCATTCTTTTCTGACTTATCCTCATAGTTAGCTTTTTTTTTAATAGTAAAAACAATTAACAAAATGATATTTAAAATGTTACCAAGCAGTTGAGACACACTGCTTTCCAAATTATCATCTAATGAAAACATTGCCACTTTCCAGTCTAAAATATGACATATCAGTTGGATAGCTTTCAGTGTGTTGGCTTTCAGTTTGCATTAGACGGTCAAATGAACTAAATAACATCGTCTCAACAAATGGATTGCAACTCAACAAAGAGAAAAAATATGTTCAAAATACCCTTCTCTCAGTGTAAAAACAAGAGAAATGAAAAGACCCATTCACTATGCCTGCTAATCTATTAAGCATTTGCTGGATTTGATAGGATTTGAAACCTTCATCTGTTTAAAGGAATTGCTGCAAAGATAATAATCTGTCTGAGCCCCCGCATAGTCATCTTATGAAAGTGACCCGAGCATGACAAAATTCTATCGAAACATCAATCCATTTTTGATGTCAACACAATTTATATTACTTTATTGCAACAATATTGCTATTACGTATAAAATTATATAATGGTTAAAAGTATACATCACAATGAAATAATTAGCTGCTACAAAATAAGTTTAATATTTGCTTTAGCAATTGTATGCACCAGCTGCTGTCTACCAGCCTGCTCCCTTTTGAAAATCAAATATAACAAATGGGACTCAAATGCCTTAAATAACAGTCTGTGGCATTCTATGGTAAAACAATAATTTTTATTAATTATTTACAATAATTTTCCATAATAATAATTATATAGCATCTTCTGTATATTTGAATGCAGCTCAAGGTGTTTTACATAATGTACATTAAGAAGTCAACAATAAAGGGCAGTAAAATGAGCAATAAAAGCAGTATTAAGCTTCAAATATGAAAATTAGATAATAAAAATGATAAAAGTAGCACAAAATGACATGTCAACAAACATGAAAAAGGGAAACTCAGAACAAGAACACAATCAGAAAATACCACGAGAAGTCAAAGTAGTAAAATACGTAAATCAGAGACTACTAACTAAAGGCCAGGGTATAAAAGTGTGTTTTCAGCTGCTTTTTAAAAATATTGTGAGAAGAGGCCTGACGAATATTTAATGGCAACTTGTTCCAGATCTTTGATTCATAAAAAGAAAAGGCTGTTTCTCCATATTTATTGTATTTCGCTTTTGGTTTGTTAACAAGCTGGAACCATACAATCTTAGCTGCAAATTACTAACTACTGGACTGACTTTGCTTTTTGGAATAATTCTGTTTAAGAATTTTTTTAATGGATCATTCATTTGTACAGTAATAGACTAATAGTATTAGTCAGGGATTCTGCTGTTTTACTTGTCAAGTATGTTTAAAGGTATATTTTAAACAATTCATTTCAGATTTGTTGAGGTAACTGCGGTTGTGTGTGCATGCTTGCTTGTTTATGTATATTTTTGTTTGTGTGTTTTATCCTAACGCTGTGGAAGCAGAAGCACATGTGGAGAATAAGAATAGGATTATGGAAACATGGAATCCAATTAGCAGTAAATGGCATCGGACACTACATTGTCTCCGTGAAGACCCTGCTCTGCAGCGCATTGGGAATGGAACGCTTCTCATGGCCATCAAGGAGGAATACAGAATAGGCACTGGAGCCGATGGACCTGTATATCTTGGGATTAAGGCAGATGGTACTGAAGTAGCCATAAAACAAATAAGCAGGGATCACCATGAGAAACTACGAAACGAGATGTCACTTTTACGCGACCCAAGGCTTGAGAGCATCCACATAGTGAAATATGTGGATTTAATTGATGCTGGAGAATTTAATTACCTTGTTCTCCAACTCTGTGAATATGATTTGGAAGATTATATGGAGGAACTTCATAAAAAGGGAGAAGAGGAGAGAATGGAGGTATTAAAGAAAGTGGCGAGGGATGTGCTTCTTGGATTAGAAGTTCTCCACAAGGCCGGTGTGATCCATCGAGACATAAAACCCAGAAATGTTCTTATAGGTATTACTTGTATACTTCTGTTAACTACTGCTTCTTTAATTACTTTTAATTTACTTGTTTTTTAATTATTCTTCAAAACCATTTTACAGATGTGGAAGGAAATGCAAGACTGGCTGACTTTGGCATAAGTCGCAGACTGGACAATGGGGCAAGCGCCATAAACACCTCAAGCGCTGGGACCGAAGGCTGGAAAGCGACAGAGATACTGGCTGCTGGAAACAGGGATGAGGGAAAGTGCAGATATAAAAGAAGCACCGACATACAGGTTAAGTGCTTTACAAACTATAGAGCATGTAATGAGAATCCAGTTAATTCCTTGCCACTTCACAGGTGTGTCTGTCCAAACTGATGCAAAAATCACTTTATTGTTCATGACTCAGCACACAACGCTCATAACCTTTCAAAAGGTGTCGTTCATGAACCAAATATTTCTGCAAAGCATAATAACCTTTAATTCTTTATTTTCCTCTGTTTACAATGGCACCCAGTGACGATTTTAACTTGTAGTTGACTGTAAATATGGAGAATACTCTCAATAAGCTACAGCATCCAGCCATAAAGAATGTTGCAGAATCTGCTAAAAGCATGAAAGCCTGAGAGACCAGAAGAACTTTCTTTATCATGTTTCCTCACCCGCTGGATCACTGGTTCCACGGTGCTCTTTCAGTCACACTGCATGTGAACAGTTAAATGGTGTTTTCTTTCTTACCTTCTTTTCTTGATTTTGTTGCTGTTCTGCTAACATACTTAGTCTTGGGTTACAGATCAGGAAAAATGAAGGAAAGCAGATGGATAAGAAAGACAGCCTTGGCGCAGAGAGTATATGCTAAGGGCATAAACAAACACAAATAAATAACTTTACAAAATCAGAATACCCTTGGGGAGTAATTGTAGGATTGCATTCTGGCTTGGAAAAAAAGGACATAAGAGTATTGATTACAGTAGAAATGTAAACAAGTCTAACTACTAATAGGCTGCTGAATTGGAATTTGATTAATATAATATGTTAAGGTCAGAGTGCAGCAGTTACAGGGTGAAAATGTCTGTTTGTGGTTACAGGTGGCTGGAATGTTGGTGCATTACATTCTCTCAGTTGGGCATCATCCCTTTGGTAAAAGTCCCCATATAGACAGCAATATTGCAAAGTGGGAGTACACTCTGCAAATTCAACACGTGGAAGCAAAAGATCTGATTGAATGGATGATCAAAAAAGATCCAAAAGAAAGACCCACCATCAATGAGGTGTTAGAGCATCCGTATTTCTGGAGTGATGACAGGTACGACCAAGACAAAAGCTTGTACAGTTCCACAGTTACATGCAGGACTTTACAGGGAACTCGCTCATATAAATGGCAATTCTGAACTGTCAGTTTTAATCACTGCTATTTATTAGACGATCTTGTGTGGTGTTCATTTATTTCCATAAAAGTGAACCACTAACATTTGAAAAATATTTAATGTGTCAGTATAATGAAGAACACAAAGACCTGATCACAGACCTACATAAGCATTTCTATTACTGTCCTTTTTTGGCCATAAATGGCACCACTGATATACCCTTGAACAAGATACCAAACTGCACAACAGGTGCCAGTTTTTGGCTGCCCACTGCTTCACTTGGTGAATGGCGTGAAGACAGAGGACAAATATCACACAGTTCACAGAGTGTGCTGAGCTGTAGTGTGTTCACGTATGACAAATGGTTCACTTTCACATTAAAATAGGGAGTCTGTTTGAGTGATGCACTAAACAAATAGCCAGGTTTCAATTTGTTATACCAATGAGACAATTAGCCAGACAACCCCTCACATTGCTCTAGGCTACTGTAGGTCATGGGGTGGAGGTAACTTGCCTCCGGACCATGAGGTCATGGGTTCGAATCCTACCTTCAGCACCACCACTGGGTCCCTCAGCAAGACCCTTAAACCTACGTTGCTCCAGGGAGACTGCCCTCTGTAGGTAGGGAATGGAAGTCGCTTTGGATAAAAGCGTCTGACAAATGCCATAAATGTAAATGTTTGGTGGGGGCAGCCTGAGGAAGGATGGACACATGCCATGGCTATCCAGTGTGTTACCAGAGCTGGGAGAAATAGATAACAAATGAAGTATAATTGACTGCCTTTGCTCATTGTTTGCCTATATGAATGCACCAATCCAGATTTAGTGTTAAATGTGGGACTTTCATGCATGCTCTCAGTGTAAGATTGTCTGTTCTTCTGGCCTGTATCTCTCAGCCCAGCCTGGGTTTCTGCACAGTCTGTCTTGACTCTCGTTTCTGCTTCTGACTTCTATCTTCAGCCTCTGCAAGACCTTCTCCACTTCTCAGAACCTGTTACTGCTTTTGACTTTTCTTCTCTTTGATCTATGCCATTTTGTACTGTTTACCTTGTGTATGTTTTTAGTCAGTACCAGGTATTAATGTGTAACTGGAGAGACATGTTTTTCTCCTCTAGGAGAGAAGCGTTTTTGAGAAAAGTCGGGGATGAGGAATCCGTTCAGAAGTACAAGAACCCAGACGAACAGCTTCGCAATGCTGTGGTTAAATCCTCACAAGGGACGTCCTTTACTGGATGGAAAGAGAAGGTGAATTAATTTGCTGTATAAAATTGAGAATATATGGAATGAGAATAGGTTTTTGCAGATCCTTAGTCTTAGGAAGTCTTAAGGTAGTTAAATGAAGGTTATACTGTATAATATGTGAAAATGTTTTATTTTACTTTTTGAGGCAATAAATATAGAAAAGTCCTGGCATATTTCAATGGATCAGTTATCAGGAATTTAATAAGTTTAATCCAGGTAAAAAGACAAAATATCTGCAGTGCCGAACTTTTTAAAAATGGAAAACATGATCATTCATAGTATATTCCTGATACTATAAAGCTATATGATGAGTGTTTACCACATACACACATCAAAAATGCAGGATATGTAACTCCAGTCTATCACAGATAATGGTATTCAAATGATCAGATATGTCAGTTATTTGATAATAAGTAGTAAACACACAAAAAAATTTACTGGGACGTTTCTCATAACTGACCACAACCCTAAGCACTAATGAAGTTTGAGAAGACCATGTAAGGACAATCTCACAGTATTTAATTCAGAATTTTCAACCAATTTGTTTCAATAAAATGCACATTAACATCTGTCTAATATTTTGTGCGTGCTCATGTTAGGTGGAGGAAATATCTTGGTCTTAAATGTATTAATAAACATCGCAAATTCAGCATGAAATATTTGTTTTTTGTAGACTTAAACTGATTAATTTTTTTTGGAAAAGCATTTAACATTTTTTTATTGTATTTTGCACAATAGTAGTAAGTAGTGCAAAAGTAGTGCTTTTGAGAGTTTGTATTGTTTGATATTGACTGCATTTCATTTTCTTCTCTTATCATCATCAGTATCCAACAACAGTTTGGAACATTGCGTTTTAGGTCGATATCATGCAGCCCAGCAAAGCTTAATGCCTTATGAACCCAAGACATGATGTAAAATAAAATATGTGGGAATTTCAAAGAACAACATTTAGTGTAGTTTCAACATTTTGGGAAAGGGTATTATTAAAATTACCATTTGTTGTGGCTGCATGAGTGTGGCGTAGGATAGACAGATTTAACCACGGGATTCTCACTGTAACGCATGGCCTTGAGAGGCTTATTTCCCTCATGCTACTTTTACATTAAAGCAATGACCAAAACATCCCTTTCCTACCTTTTCTCTCTGTGACAGAATCCTGCCACAATATCTGACTGATTCAAAACACTAGATGTCCTTAGTATGACGGAGAAAAATTTGGTTTTGTATTAAATTGTCTTTTTTATCTTCCCTGTTATTTCATCATTTTGTTGTTTTAAACTCACGTAGGCTAATCCCTTCCAATAATTTCAAACTGTCTATAGTATCTATTCAGACACCAGATTTAGAGTCAAGCTTTTTTCCCTTTTTAAAGTCAATAAATATTTAAAGGGTAGTACTGCTTTATTACATTTAAAATAAAAACTGAAGAATTTCACAACCTGAATGTTCATCCACCCAGTGGCATCTCAGTTCCTTATATTCACACTGTGTGCCTCCTACCACTAGGCTAGTGGTTCCTATAAAGCTTGGATATCATCAGCTATATATGACGATCTGAAAGAGAAATTAACATCAGTGAGAGATGCCCATGTAGAGGATTTTCAGAACATGCATGTTATTTGCATTTACAGGTTCCCAATGATTCCCAGGACAGGGCTGCTCCTAAAGAGCTTCCAGATGATTTGTTGGGCCTGCTGCGTTATCTGCGTAACTTATTGGTGCACCAGTAAGTCTAGAATCCCTTAAAATATTCTAGTTTTAAATTCTCATAATTACTAATGTTTCTGTTTCTTTGTTCCACAGCGGCAACATTTTTGAACAACATAAGAACAAAATGTTTGAAAATCTGTTCCCCGACTTCTTCATCTGTGCTTGCAAGCTGGCGAGGGAAATGCGCTGGAAAACTTGTTAAGGAAACATGAGTTACATTTTTGCATGTATGGGCACTATTCAATATAGCACTGAAAAATAGAGCTGTGTTTTCTTCTGAACAACAAAATAGACTGAAATGGTTTACTCAGCAGTACTTATTTAACGGCAGAACTGCATCTTCTAGTGAGAAGCACTCTCCCAAAGTTGCAATGTGTTTGACTTCTTTTATAACGAATTTTATGGCCATTTAAGTAAGGACATAAGTAAAGCTTTTATTGTCATCTCAACTATATACATAGTACACAGTGAGACGAAATATCGTCGTCCTGGACCATCAGAGCAACATAGAACACAACAGAACAGCAGATCAACAGTGAGGATAAAAAGAGGGGATTACAAGTTAACCTATATATTTATAAATATATCTAAGATTACAAATACTTCGCTTAAAAATAAAAAATAATATAAATACTGCATGGGACACAAAGGGAGACAATAGCAAGACACTACAATACACTACTGTACAGTGTATATAAAATTGTACTGTAGATATAAACATTCTTTTGTATTTATTTACACATACGTATCCATATGCATGTGTGTGTCATGTCGTCTGAAGCGGAAAGACACAGCCGCACGCCACTGAGTTCCAGAGAGACAGTTTATTTGTAACACAAGCACTTAAAGTCCCAAAACAAATACACAGGAATCCCTGTGTTTGCCCTTCCAAGGAGTTTTCCCTCTCCTTGGTACTTATTCACTTCGTTTACTTAACAAAGTCCACCTCCGTCTCCAGTGCTGAGATGGAAACCCCTTTTCTTGTCCTCTGTTGATTCCAAGACCTCACTTAAGAGTCCCAGACCTGCACCCCGCAACTCGTCACTCCTGCTTTGAACACAGAAAGGAGGGAGAGAGGGAGAGAGCACAAGATGGAACAAGCTGTCAGGAAAACGTGCCACTCGTCTTTCGACAGTTGCACCTTCCCTTCAGCTCACACACTCAGACAAACAAACGATGTGGAATGTTTGTGACCACGCGCAGTGACTCTGAGTCAGCCAGGATTTAAACTTACTCTCAGCCAATCACGTGTCACTCACTCAGCTCCTAACGAGCCCAGCTGTTTCCATTCCCCCACTCACTCACACACACACACACACACCGCACTCTAACCATACACATCTGCTGCCAGTCGCACACACATTCACTCACCACCTGTCCAGAGTCCTAACCTAGAATTCAGGTGAACTGCTTCTCCTCAAACGAGTCGAAGGTTCGCCAGACGTCACAGTATGTGTGTGTGTGTATGTATACATATATATACATACACACACAGGTGGGGGGGCTGAATATATTGATTTCTCTTAAAATATGTGATTTTTGATTGCAGTAATCCCCTGCTTTTTTGCGGGGTTTACGTTCCAAGAGCACCCGCGTGTAGTGAAATACTGCGTTGTGTTTTGGTTAAAAAAAAAACAACTTTTTTTTATAGTGTAAACCCTAAATATTCCCCCAGATATGCTCCCAAAACATTAATTTCATTTAAAACTCAGTTTAATACATTGCCCTTAATGAAAATGTAAAGATAAGCCATATCCGTACTGTACAGTTTACACTGAACTCCTGCAGTGCTAGAATGTAAATAGTGATCTTACCGGTGTACAGACTGTACTGTAATTCATACACAGGCTTTTTCTTTGGTATGAGCAGTCATTTACTTCTGTGTAAGCAGGGTAAATACAGTAATAATTACTGAAAATACAGTAAAATGTATGAGTAATCACAATCATCTTTATAGTTATATATATATATAATTCACTGTTCATCCAGGGGCGAGTTGTATTGTAATAATAGTTGGCACTAAAATACATGAAGAATTATATATTGCCACGAAATAAAATATTGTGGAGGATATCTGCTGTTTCCATGAATTTGCTGGGGTTTTTTTCAACAATTAATAGTTTGGTTCTAAGAAAAAATGATTGAATTTGAAACACTTTAATTTTATTTGAATTTCAGGTTAATACATTACCCTTAATGAAAATATATACAGGGGTTGACTGGTGATCTGTGCATTCTGGAAAACTCCAACGGCCGTCCGGCGCTTGTCAGTCCGCCCCGTATACATTTTTGTTAAGGGTAATGCATTAAGCTGAATTTAAAATGAAATCTCACCCCCGAACCATCGACCGTTGGCCTGTAATTCTGGCCTGAGATGCTGAGCTGCAGGGTGCAGGGCATTTGGGCGGCTTAGGGCTTTTAGAAGAAGGAAACGAAAACGGGAGAACAGGAGGGCAGCAGCCATTAACTGGAAATTTAGCTGCATTTATATTTGGATTACTATTTGTTATTAGTAAATTATAGATATTTTAATAATTAACTAAAATGAGAAAAAAATTTGCCATGAAAAAGGCAAAAAAAATGCGGAAAATATTTGCAGTTTCCCCGTTATTGTGAAGATCAGTTTGGCTCTAATAAAAATCCATGTCTGACTCAATCAGCAACTCCTGATCTGCGTAAAACTGCGGGATTACTGTATATAGGATTTCCCCCTGACATTCCCCCTTCTTATTTTTATTTTTTTAAACAACCATATTTTTTTTTGTTTTCCATCCTGGTTACACTTTCAATATAGACTATAAATACACATGCATGTTTAATAAAACTCATCTGAACAGAGGTGGTATGGATCAAATGTGATTCTGCGTTATCAATCCACCTGCAATAAAGGAGTTTATCCTGCTGAGGCAAAAAAAATCACAACAGGAGCACAAAACATAATTAATACGCCAATTATTCCCACAGTTAAGATGGTATGGGAAATCCATTCATAACCTGACAACATTCTGTTAAGTAGTCTAAGAATGTGCAGGAGATGTGAACATGTCTAGATTACAACAGTAGTATTGTAACTATAGTCAGAAATCTAACAAGAAGTTTTTAACACTTTGCACACCCCTCTCTCTCTTGACAATAACAAATCTACAGTTAACTTACTTTGAAGAATTGCTTCTCTAATTGCTGCTACTTGTACATTCAACAGTGACACTGTTTGGTTTACTAGAACATCCTTATTAATAGTTATAGGCTGTACAACAGGCTGTACCTGTAAGCAAAAACCAACCTATGCTTGGTCCTGGAGTAGTCCACGTGTAACTGTGTTGTGTTTGTACTGGATGAAGGAGGCAGAGTTGGCGGGTGGATTTACCAGCAAATTTATTTTCCTGCACAAAGGGTCAGAAAATACGCAAAGATGGGCATCAAATGAAGTCCGTCCGCAGCAGTGAAAGTTCCTTCTGTTCATTGCAAACATTAGCCATTAAAATCACTATATTATTACAATTTCTTTGGGATGAATTATAAAAATAACAGTCATTCCATATGGAAAGACATGTAAATATTAAACCAACTCATATAGTTCAAATTTAACATGCAGCGCACAGGAAAAAACACCACTAAAGCTGTTCCCAGTGTAAGTCCCATTAAATTGCACTTATATGAAGGTAAATACTACACTCGTGTGGTCACTGCTGGTACTGCGTCTAGAACATATCCGTCACAAAGGCTTGTGATACCACGAAGGTGCTTAAAACACACGCAAAACAATCTGAACTCATTACCAGCACAAAAGGCCAACTTAAACTTGTCATGTTACTTATAGTAACCCCAGTTAGATTTAATAACCTTAAAAACATTAAGGTAACTCTAAAATAGTACAGCTGAATGAAGTAATATAGAGTAATCCCCAGCGGGGGTTACGTTCCAATAGCATATAATGAAAAACCACGTTGTTGTGTTTTGGTAAATAAAAAATGCCTAAGTGCCTATTTTTATACTGTAAACCCTAAATATGTCGTTGCTAGGTTATGGGAATGCCGGCGAGACTGATGCTGCTCTGTCTGGCATGTTTTTGTTTAGCATTTTGAAAATTTATTATTTAATGTAAATATTCAGCAGATCAATTCATAGGATTATATAGTCTATATATATATATTTTTTTTGTTGGTATTTTTCTTGTGGCAAAACACCGTTTTACTTTGCTACTATGGCAAGAACTTTTAAGGATAACACAATCCACTGTCTACTTTAAAAAAGGACTTAAACGTCTTAGTAATAGAATTTATTACTTCTTAATTTAAAGCATCAATTCCTTAACTTTTATTTTTTATTTCTGGATAACTTCTGTAAAGTGCCCTTGAGAGTTCTGAAATGTGCTTATAAATAAAATGTATTATTGTTGTTAATAATAATAATAACTACTATTTTTTATAATAATAATCATTTTAAACTCTGTTTAATACATTACCCTTAACGAAAATATTAAGGTAAGCCCATTCAGACTGTACTGTAATTCCTGCTTTTTCTTTGGTATAAAAAGCAAACTACAGTAATAAATTAGTGTCGTTTTAGTAATAAAAATACAGTAAAATGTAGGGGTGATCAATAACTTTTACAGTTCAACAATTTACTGTTAATCAGCGGTGCTTCTTGTTGTAGAGATGCTGACTTTTGGACGGTGACTAAGCTCAACAGCCTCTTAAGTTAATTTACAGTACAGTAATACAATTACTGGGTTTATTTTTCGATATATTTAAAAGACGCGGAAAGCTGTTTGTAAATTACTAGTGGGGGTCCATCCACAAAAACTTCCTCAAGGTTGGGGTTAATTTATCATATAAAATCAAAACATCCCGATCAGCACAGAAGAAATCCTTCAAGCACACCCACTCCGTCCAAAATAATTAATATATTTTGTTAAAGGCCTACAGAGAATGTTGTTTATCTTTAAGCAGTTTTAAAGCACTTTTTCTGAATGCACTGTGCTCATATGAGAAGATATTTAATATTGTTATATTTTGTATATAATGTTATATAT
>JBBJLR010121611.1:0-19165 GCA_037577145.1 Brachypetersius gabonensis | reverse complement strand
CAGAGCCGGGGAGCAGAGCGGCTGAAAGCTCTGCTCCCCATAGTGCTAAGATGGGCAGAAGGGATAGTTAAGTGGATAAAGGAGGATGATCTGAGGGTACGAGAGGGAGTGGCAATATGAAGGGGGTCAGATAGATATGGAGGGGCAAGGCTCCATATCTATCTGACCTTGGTCTTGAATGTTAAAAGAATAAATCTACATAGATACACATATGTTAAGGTTAAACATAAAAATTAAATGTTCTAGATGATAATACTGCAAAAACACTCAAATGGAAAAAGTCGCAGAGCCCTAGCAAACACCTAGAAAAATATGAAAACAGAATTATTTTGACAACAATTCAATTTGTCATGTTTAATAGAAAGAAGGGTTGCATGTTTAGCCCCAAGATCTCCATACTCATAGTGAAGTAAAAAAAGTAGAAACACCGCAGACTGGGTTTGCTTCTCTGCAAACTATACCCCAATATTACCCCAATCATAAGTAACCTGACTTTCAGTTGTCTGATGGGAAGATCTTCACAACCCTGGGGGTTTGAAATTTGCCAAGAACAATGGACCGAAATATCTATAAAGCTGCCATTAGCTCATTATGTGTGCAGATTTGAATTTGAGTGTCTAGATTTTCAAGATGCAAGAGAGGTTTATTGTCAATACCACAATATACACAGTATACAGGGAATAGAAATTCAGTTTCACACAAGCCCCACCCCCCATGGTGCATCCTGTCTAAGAAATAAATATAAATATAAGAATATAAAATCTAGGAACGAAAATTAATTAAATAGATAAATAAATATAAAGCTAGTCCTTACCCTTAAATACTAAACTAAAGTTTGTATTTTAACTGTCTATCTGTACAATAAATAAAGACGAGACAATAGACAGTACAAAAGTGAACGTGTGCAAGTGGTTCAAGCAGAATATGAGTTTCAAGTTACTGTAAGGAATATTAGACAAGACAAGACAGAATCGTGCAAATTGTACTAGTGCAAATTTAGCATGAGGTAGACAATATGAAGTGTGTTGTGCAACAGTCCCTTTTGTGTGTCTCTTGTGTTTATTAGGTGTTTGTTCTTGTAGTGCAAAATAGTGTATTGTGTTGGGGTCCAGTTTGTTTAGTTGATTTTTAAGTCCTTTGTGTGTTGTTTGTGTTGGTGTGTGTGTGTGTGTGTGTGTGTGTGTGTGTGTGTGTGTGTGTGTGTGTGTGTGTGTGTGCATTGCATTTCAGTTCTTTGTTGGCAGTGAGTTAAGGCTCTGACTGCTTCAGGAAAGAAGCTCTGGCAGTGTGAACTGAAAGTATACTTTTACAAGGTGTCAGTTCAATTACATTACAGTTTTGACCTCAAAAAGGCAGTTCAGAGAGCCAAGGATAGTCAAATGAACCTAGCTGTCTAGCAAAAACTGCCTAAAGTTTGTTGTTTGAGTGGGTAGATGTTTCAGCACTGCCAAAACCTGCCTTTAATCTACTTTTTCTGTTACCAACCTTTTACATGGTTCCTACTTTTTTCACAGCAAAATACAGCCAATATATTGATGTTTGTGTTGCAGAAGGATGTATTTTTCAGACAGACTGTCTAGACAGTGACAGCAAAATACATCACACTGGGTATGGGCTGAACGTCTGTGTGGAGTCCAAAGCTTTGGAGTCGACTCCCATTTTCCAAATGTCTCCACCCTCTACAAGAGTAAGAGAACTGACAGGAGAAACCATTCACAAATTGAATTTTTGTCCTCTTGGGCTTTTTTATGTTTCTTCAAAAGTATAAAAACCTCACAAACATGATACTCCTTGAATGCAGAGCAGCACTCGGTGTAAAGAGTCTGTTATTGTATTTATAGACCCTCTCCACTACTGTAGGCACTGCTATATAAACACATTTATCACTCCTGCATATATCACTTTAACAAATAATAGAGAATCATTTAGTGCTGTTTTTCTCTGCTAGAGTCGCAGTCTCTCGCCACTTCCAATTTACTTCTCTTCCAATTTCTTTGCATGCTCCGTGAACTCATCACTGACACCGCGGCTGATCCCCTGCCTCTAATTCCCCAGCTTATCTGAGCTCACACGTTCGACAAGACTCTCTCTGGCGGCCCCTCGCCGTTCAGATCCCCGGAGAGCAGGAGCCAGAGACGGTGGGGAGGAGAAAGACAAGGGCGGAGGGAAGAGTAAAGAGTGGGAGAGAATGTGAGAGTGAGAGAGAGAAAGAGAAGAGAGACCCCCTTTGGGCCAGAGATAAAACCTCCGACAGGAAGAGACTGACGAAGATTTTGTACAGATGTGTCACACAAAGCTAGATCTTCAGTAAGCTCCCACCCATCCAACAGCCTCAAAGATCTTCTCTCTCTCTTTCTCTCTCTCCCTTTTCTGCCTTTCGTTCCATGCCTCTGCCTCCTTTTCTCTCTCTCTCTCTCGTCCCCCACAGAGCGGAGGCAGCGGTGGCGTCTCCAGTCCGCTCTCGCTTGGAACGTTAATGAATTTCAGGCACTTTTGCAGACACAGATGGAGGAACGGGTGGTCTCTGGCTGAGGAGAGGAGGTGAAGGAAAATGACTCTCTCTCTCTCTGTCTCTCTGCCCCCCCCCCTCTCTCTGTCTCACTCTCCATCTCTCGTTCTCTCTACCTCTCTCTCTTTTTCTCTCCCTTTCTCTTCTACCCGCTCTTGTCCTCTCTCTCTTTCCCTTTCTCCCCCTTTCCCTCTCTTTCTCTTCCCTTCTTCTCTCTTTCTCTCTGAGGACCCGGCTGACTGAAAATTAAATGGACCGTTCATCTCTTTTACCTCAATCAGCCTATTTTCACGGTTTTGGCCTCTCTCTCTCTCTCTCTCTCTCTCTCTCTCTCTCTCTCTGTCCCTCACTATCTCTCCACACTTTCACACTTTCACATTTTCCAGCCTTTATGCAAACACACACACACACTCACCCTTGTACTTTTTTTGCTCCACCCCTTCCCTTCCCCTCCCTCTCTCATGCACTTGTCGTCCTCTGTTCTTCATGCTCATCCCTTTATCCTGCTTTAGTTCATTGCAAACCCCTGTTCATTCCTTCTTGGCCTAAAGCATGTCTCCCCGAGGACCAGAGTGATATTCTTCAGCTTAGGGAAACTTTAGTCTTTTTCAAAAATATCTTGCTGTCATTCATGCATAGACACGCCCCCCTCCAACCCCCAACCCCCCAACTTCCTCCCCTCATTTCCCATTTCAAACAAACGGCTGTTTTTCACACCTGTTTCATTGCATTCTCATCTTTGGTTTTGTAATATGGGGCCTGGCGTGGGTGGCCACCTGAATAACTAACAGCACAGCCGTGCCCTAAACCCACTCGAGGGGCGGCTGCAACATGCAAATCAGCAGTTCAGGCCCATTTACAGCACACGCATTACGCCAGCTAGACTTGAGCATTAATGTTTCTGGGATGGACAGCTGACCAGCCAACCTTGCACCGAGGGGTCTGGTGTGTAAGCAGGTTTAGCTTTCCATTAATGCGCTAAATATACCTTTGAAACATGGTTCCTGGAAACCCAGAGTGCTCTCTTAATAAGAGCACCTAGGGATCTATAGGAAACACAGAGCCAGCACCACTCTCTGTATCCTCTACCTCAGTGGTTCCCAACCTGGGGTCCGGGCCCCTGAGGGGGGTGCGAGAAATCACTGGGGGGGAGCAGAATTTTGTCTGCACTGACGTTACCGAAATTATATTCATAAAAACATTAAATTCATACAATCCCAATGTCTGAGAAACGTAAAAGTGTGTGTGTGTGTGTGTGTATAAGAGTACAAAAACCTACAACCACTGTTTATTTTTTGCAAACAAAAGTATGTAATTAATTACTTCATTATTTTTGTGCATCTATGGGAGTAGGAGTTGGGGTTGGGGGGGCCCGGGGGGGGGCCCCGGCTTGTCTTGGACACAGGCAAGGGGGGCTTCAAAGAAAAAAGGTTGGGAACCACTGCTCTACCCTATATAGCTCTTTAAAGAAACCCTCTACATAACCATAAAAGGGGTTCTATTTGTATTACCATGTCCTGAACATGTACTCAAAGGTGGACTTCAGTCACAAGACGTGGGCTTGTGTCAGACTCATAAACTTGATGATGAGACAAAATAAAAAAAAGTGACTCAAATTTGACTTCAGCACCAGTGACTCAGATTTGAAGCTTAAAGCCTGGGGGCCCACTGTGAAACATTTTTCAAGTAAATGGATTGGTTTCCAGACACAGCCTTTAGTGATGGAGAGTGTGATTCATTTCCCCGCACTGATACACTACAATGAATCAAATGTTCAACTGATTCATTTTCATGGCATGTCCTTTCATTCAAAGGAGAAGTCAGACAGTGTTGATGAGTGCACAATCAAACTTGCTTATAAACGATATGCCACCATATTTACACTTTTTTTTTAACATTTGACAGTCGATAGCTAAATCACACTAAATTCAGACTTTATTTCAACAGCAGACACATTGATTGACGGATGGAGTGCCGTGTAGGACACTCAAGAGCACAGCACACATAATGAAGAAATACAGACTTGCTGTTTAACACCATAAAACAAATCATTACATTCTGTGCAACTATTATCAGAGCAACAGCAGCAAACTATCCTGCCAAGCACTTGTTTCAAGTGTATGCCTTCATAGACTGTCTAGATTTATCGTGACCTCGTATTCACTCACAACTACTTTGGCTGTAACCATAGCGACCTGTAAATCAATGCTGAGTGATGTTTAGCTGCTTTGAAAAATACAAGAACAATTCACAAAGTTGTTCAATCTTAGTGTAGAGCGCAAGTGCACAAAAAGACTCATGCAGCAAAGGGTTGAGCTGATTAAAAGAATACCCTGCTGAAGGGTAAGAGACTTTGGATTGGTTTAGAAACTCAGTTTAGTCCAAAAGTTATCATGGCTGTCCCTTAGATGTTCTTGTTACGTGATGATACCTGCCAGCTTGCGCTCCATGCCATCACATGGTGTTTGTAGGCAAAGTGAAGTTGCATCACATGTTATTTGACTGCTGCTAATGCAACGTTACTAGGTCTCTGTCTACTCTACACAGTCCCCACACACAACAAGCTGCGATGTACTGTCTGTTCTCACCCCTTTCTACAAGAACAGCAGAACCATTTCCAGTGCAGCTATTTAATGAGACCAGACCAGACGGGCGAGTCTTCACTCCCAACATGCATCAGTGATCCTCATGCTAGATCACTGGAGCACTTTTGGTAGGTACTGACCGCTGCATACCGGGAATCATCTCTCTCTCTCTCTCCTTGTCTCTCTCCCTCTCTCTCTCAAGACCTGCCGTTTTGGAGATGCTCTGATCCTGTTGTCCAGACAATCTGTTCCGTATCAAAGCGCCTCAGATTCCTGCTTTCAACACTGTAACAAGATAATCAGTGTTATGTGACCTGGAGTGTGTCCGAAATCACGCACTTGCACACTTTTAGTGTACGATTTTAGTGCGAAGTGTGCTCCCACTGAAAACCAAGCTAAAAGCTAAAAGTACCCGGATGGTGCACTGAAACTGGCCAGAAAACGCTGAGCAGAACGATGGACACTCTGCACTCTGCACTGGGCGCCATTCTGACCACGTAGCGGAGGGGGCGGGGCTTTCAATGTGTTTTCGAGTTTGATAACGGCGGCAAACAGTGAAATGCAAGCCCAAGCGGAGGCAGCTGGTTCGTATAAATGTGAGTAACGTTAATAAAATTATTTTACTGATGTACACTGCAGTAAAACCGGCAGATATTTTGGCGGCTGGAGAATCGCGAGCAAATGTGAGTCCGTCACTTCCGCTAAGTGCAAAACGTTAGTGTTCCATTTAGGACAGCACTGACCCTCAGCAGTGCGCACTACAGAGGGAAGTGCACAGACGCTAGTGCGCGATTTCCGACACATCCCTGGTTTCAGTATTATGGCTGATCAGTGTACATCAGTTACACTGAATCCATGTCCTTTTACCTTTGTTCGGATTTTTCTGTTTAGTTTTTCCTCGACTTTAACCTTTTTGAAAAAAAAAAGGATGGCAGAAGTGACTGTAGAAAATGGAGGGTCTGTAAAATTTGCTCAATATTTGAAGATTATTTGAAATATTTAAGTTATGTTTGATATTTGAGTAGCGGTTTGCCCTGCAGAGCAATCATTTTAGTGAGAAAGGCCAGTTTCTTCGCTACTGAAGTAGAGAATCTGCAGAGTGTCCTGCAGATCTTTGGCTGTTGTGACAGACATATATAGATGTTTGTGGATTAATTTTAAAACCATAAACATCTGGACCATTTCAAGAATCACCCAAATGACAGCGGTATGTCAAAGCAGTGAGATCAGGCCAAAATAGCGATGCACTGTGGTTGCAGCACTGGAGCAGTGAGGATGTGAGGATGAAGCTGTCGAGGTGCCGCGGTCCCCGGCTCCGGTTCTGACTCAGATCTCTGAGGAGAGGGGAGTATGCGGAGGTAATTAAGGGAACTCTGAGGCACAGCAGTGGCGCCCCCTGCTGAGCCTTAAGCCTGTCTGCACTTGGCACCCTGGCCCACTTTACGCAGTGCAGCATGGACCGTGTGGTCTGAAGGACCGCCGTGGCCTTTACCCACCGCCAGCAGCCACAGCAGGCTGCGAGTAAACACAGCCACTGCGTCTCTGTCACTCCTTTTTTCCTTCACTTTATTTACAGGCACTGTCAAATAGGTTCATTTTTTTAAAATTCTATTAAAAATTAGACAGTTTTATAATATTTAAAAGAATGATAAGTGCTAAATACATACGTTTTACCTCGTAAGCGTAGCAGAAAACTGTATTATTATTATTATTATTATTGTTATTATTATTATTGTTATTGTTATTGTTATTATTATTATTATTATTATTGTTATTATTATTGTTATTATTATTATTATTATTATTATTGTTATTATTATACAGGTTATTTATTTATGTTAACATTTACTGTTTTTAACTATTTTAAATATTTTACTGTTGTTCCTTTTTCTAATACTTTAATTCAGGAATTTAAATAATTTGTAATACTTGACAGATTTTTAACCATTTCAAATCTTTTACTGTTTTTTCCCCTTTTTCTAAGATTTTTTTGCCAGTGAATTTCCTATAATTTCTATCATTTTCTTTAGCTGAATTTATTATATTTTCTAGGCATGCACTGCAGTCTTAAGCCTATTTTGATCCCCACACTCTCCCCTCCCCCACTGTGTGTTTGCTGTATATCCGTTTTTTGTGCTTTTTATGAATGCATTGTGTTGTTTATACGTGTGGAAACTAATAGTTACATGTGTTGTAATCCTGTAAAGGAGATTTTTAAGCTCGGCGAGGCTTTCTTGGTTTAAATAAAGGTAAATAAATCCCCCCCACCACTCTCTCTCCCTCTCCTTCTCTCTCTGAAGGAGTGGACGGTGATCATGGCAGTGTTCGCTTGCTCCCTTGCTAATCTGCACGGCATTAATAATTGATCAGGCTCTATAAGCTGCAGAACGGGGTGCGGGGGGGGGGCTGACTCTCGCTCTTTCTCAACATCGTGTTGCCGAGCACTTTTTTCGACCCGCACACAACTCGTACATAGTAAATACATAACGATTTTTTTAGGGAATATTTGTCATTCAGATGAGGAACGTCTTCATAAGGGTGCACAATATATTGGTGGCCGATGTGTTATTAACAGGTTCTGAATTATTGAATTATTGCTTAATATTGATTTAGTGTCACTTATTTTTCCTATAAAGAAAAAGGCCCTGAATTCCTTATATGGGAATGGCTAGCGAGTGATGCATGACTTCTATAGTAATCATTATTTTTGCTCTAGCTTACGCTCTGTAGCCAAGAAGCATATTTTGACATCTTGATTAAATCCCATTTTATAACATGCATGGTTTAAGCCACAAAAAAGTAAATAGTTATAATTATTGACCCAGTAATTCCACTGCAAAGCACTTTCTTTACATACAATATACGGCCAAAAGGATGTTGACATCTGACCATCACACCCTACAGCACTGTGCAAAAGTTTAAGACACATGTGAGAGTAATATTTAAAAACTATTCAGGTGAGCACTGATTATTTTTTCATTACTAAATTACAAAATAAAACTAAAAAGTATCATTTACAAACAACCATAATCATGCTTTAATGTAATTGTGTGT
Organism: Brachypetersius gabonensis; assembly: GCA_037577145.1. Lineage (NCBI taxonomy): Eukaryota > Metazoa > Chordata > Actinopteri > Characiformes > Alestidae > Brachypetersius > Brachypetersius gabonensis. Next base: position 11,017 of record JBBJLR010121611.1, on the reverse strand, counting down.
ACAGTATTTCAGTGTGTTCCTTGTGGAAGTCCAGTATTACTAGTTTCCATGAGAAACCTAGTTTGAGTCCTTTAGTCCTTCATTAAATTAAATGGAATTTCACAAATCCAAACAACAGCTGGAGGAACTGAGAAGGAATCTGGAACCGAACCTTTTGTATTTATTCTATTGTTAACTTTGTGAGCAGAAAGACACTTTCACACACTGAGAAAAATGGCTTTAAAGAATTTGCATCGGCGCCTCAGACTTTTGCACAGTACTGCAAATTATACCCCATTCCAAAAGCAAGTGCATGGAGATGACTCACACTTTGCCACTAAAACAGACTTCACTGTTCTGGGGAGGTTTTCCAAAAGATTCTGGAGTATGTCTGTGCCCTTTTAGTCAATAGAGAATTTGTGAGGTTAGTCACTGGTATTAGACAAGAGGCGCCTGGCTTGTTCCAGTTCCTCCCAAAGTTGAACTGAGGTCAGGCCTCTGTGCAGGCCACTGAAATTCCTTAACACAAAACTGGTCAAACCACAGATCTTTCAGACATTTAAAAAGGAATGCTATACACTTAAACACATATCATTGTTTTGAATATCTTTTGTAGCTTTAACATTAGCCTGGAGGGACACACTCTGAAATAAACAGCCCCAGACCATTATACCTCCTCCTCCAAACTCTACTGTTAGTACTACGTATTCAGGTAGGCACCCATTACAGTCTCAGTGTTTGTCTATGGGAAGTGCACAGCAATAGGTGTGGCTAAAACACCTACACTCAGTCACAAGGGTGTGTCCAAAATCACTCACTAGCGTCAGTGCACTGAGATTTAGTGAGTAGTGCGCACTGCTGTGGGTCAGTGCTGTCCTAAACGGAACACTGACGTTTTGCACTTAGCGGAAGTGACGGACTCACATTTGCTCGCGATTCTCCAGCCGGCAAAATATCTGCCGGTTTTATCGCAGTGTATATCAGTAAAATAATTTTATTAACGTTACTCACATTTATACGAACCAGCTGCCTCTGATTGGGCTTGTATTTGACTGTTTGCTGCCGTTATCCAAATCGAAAACACGCTGAAAGTCCCGGCCCCTCCGCTACATGGTCAAAATGGCGCCCGTTTAGTGCAGAGTGTCCATTGTTCTGCTCGGCGTTTTCTGGCTGATTTTAGTGCAGCATCTGGGTTCTTTCAGTGCAGCTTGGTTTTCACTAAAATCGTGCACTCTAAGATAGGTGTCCACATATTTCTAGCAATATTGTGTATCTTTCAATGTGGTCAATCGAATTAAATCTTATCCTTAGACAATGAATTAAATAAAAAAACACTATGGGTTTAACTTAGCTTTGCATACCTTTCCAGCCAACCTCTCCATGTACCTTGGTCTTAATAGTGCGACATCATTTTTGTACGATCAAGTTGTTAAAATCTATTTGCCTTTTTTACCTCTCCTTCTCTTCCCTTCTGCTTTGACTCTATGTTTGCTTTTATTACAGAAAAGTTAATTTCCCATGCTGTTAGGAACAGATGGGCTTTTTAATCCTCTTTTCCAGGACACCTCCTTGTCTTCCTCGTGCAAAGCCGCTGATCACACTCACTCTTTTCTATGTGATGACACTCTACAAAAGCCCATCAATGACTCCACACCTCTCCTACAGCACCTCCTGTTACTCTGGCCGGCAGAACTGTGCCACAATGCTGCTGTTCATTTGTAGTTTAGCGAAACGTGTGCTGCATCTCCCCGCATCTCTATTATGCTGCAGTGAACAGGACATCCCTGTGCAGAGTGACTGGAGCGGCCTCTATATGGGGCAAAGGGATGGCTGTCTTAGAATCCCTTCAGTTCTCTCTGTGGACCCACTGCACCAAAGCATTGCAGTGTCCATTACTCATGTGTGTGCACGCACACACACACACACACACACACACACACACACACACACACACACACACACACACACACACGTGCGCTTTTGTACATACACATGCAGAGGGATACCCCACACGCTCCAGGAATGTAACAGTCCTTCTGAATGTGGCGATATAACTGCATCCATTTTTGGATAGACAGACAGATAGATAGACAGACAGACAGAAAGACAGACAGATAGACAGACAGACAGACAGATAGATAGACAGACAGATAGATAGATAGACAGACAGACAGACAGATTAAAACATTATTGCCCATTTCCCTCCAAGAGCTGTAACAAGAATCAGTGAGGTGTATGAATGCATGCGAGAGCTTACAATCATCAGGGAAATTTGACTATATATAAGAAAAATAGAGTGTGTAAATGTAATATGATATACACACACACAACAGCAGCTCCTGATTTAACTGACTAAAGAACTGATCGAGTTAAACCAGGTTTCTGATTAAAACTACGATTAATACTGGACTTCCATAAACAACACACAGATATACTGCACATGCAATCACTATTTACTGTGTAATGTTATTTGTATTTATTCTACTTAAGTTTATTTGGTATATTTAGTCATATTCATGTGAAAAAAGAGCACACACTTATCATGTGAATGGTAAATATTGTTTTTGTAGGTGCCTAAGACTTTTGCACAGTGCTGTACTCATTGACTGTTTAAATATTCAACTGGTCATTCAACAGTCACTGATCCAAATGATCACATGGGGAAGATAATGTTCCACTATTTTGTACTTTCTAAACAGTTCTTTCAGCAGATTTATTGAATTTGTAAACTGTGACGGTCACCTCGCTCTCTCTGTAGACTCCGTTCCCCGTCTCCCGAATATTAGTTTCATGTCTTCCCGTATCCCACTTCACCTCCTGTCCTCCCTTTCTCCCTTTCCCCCTTGTCCCCTTTCCTGTCGCCATTTTTCCGTTTGTGTCCTGTGTCCCGTTCCACCTCCTTTCCTCCCTTCCTCCCTTTCCCCCTTGTTCCCTTTCTAGTCTCCGTGTTCTGTTTGTATCGCGTCCCGTTATTATTAGTTCCATTAGTTCTGTTTCTTGTTTGTTTCTCCTTATTTAAACCCCAGCCGATCCCTTCGTCATTGAGTCTGTATTTGTCTTCCAAGGGTGTCTGTGTGTTTCATTGCTTGTTGTATCCTACCCATGTTCTGTTTATGATCTTGTATTTCTGTTCTCCATTTTGCAGGCCCGTGCTTCTCCGGTTTAAGCTTTTGTTTACGCGCTGTCAGCGCTGGAACCTGTATCCACGTTTCTGCTCGCGAAGCTGCGAGCAGGGTTTAGCCCTGAATCCTAAGTTTGCTTGCTGTTCTGTTTTCTTTGAGGAGCACGGGCCTAGCCTTTGAGTTCTCAGTCATTTGTTGTGTTTGTATTATTGTTTTCTATTGTGTTGGTTGAGTCGGGGATTGTGTTTATTTTGTGTTTATTTTCGTTAAACCCATCATTTGAACAGTACTGTGGCGTCCTCCCCATTCCCTCCCAGAACCGAACCGTGACAGTAAACATCCCAAATCCTACATTATTATTATTTATGAAATAAATGAGTGGGGCTAAACTGATGTAGGCTATGTTTATTTATATATATATATATATATATATATGTGTGTGTGTGTGTATATATGTACACACACACACTATAGGGACACACCTCTTTTTATGCATGTTCGAATGCAGATACACACTGCGGTGTTATAAATTCATTATGAAGCAATTGACCATCCACAGCCACAGCAGCAGCACAAACACATTTACCACCCCCCATCTCCCTCCTCCATAAAAACAACACCATCCGAACATACGCTGGTAGGACGCTCCACAATTTGGTTGAGGTGTGTCTGTGAGCAGTGGGGAAGTCACGGGTCATTAAGGAACAGAGGTGGTGGCAGGAAATTGAAGGGAGAGAGGTACTACAGGAAAGAAGGGGGAGGGTGTTGATGGGAACTTAGCAAAATCTCCCATGCAAAGGATGGCTGACCACCAAGTCATTGCAGAGGATCAAAGCTCAAGGCTGATGTGAGAGGCCAGCGTCCATTAGGCCGGGACGAGGGAGGCGGTCAGCTCTGATGATCCAATAATGAAATTATCCCGCCAGTAGCCACTCGCCCATACATGACACTTAGCCAAAAGATGGAGGATTTTCACAGATTGGTAACTGTGCTTTTGACATCACTGACTAACAATTGATTCAGTTAATATATTGACTGTAATTTACATGATTCACCATTACGCCTTCCAGATTTCATACTCTCTTTGACCACGTGGGTTATATAAACATGATAAAGCATTACAGAACACAATTTAAATGATCTAAAAGAAGCTCTGCTGTCCCCTGTGCTTTCTATAGTGTATAGCAATCTTTCTGTACGACAGTGTGGGTCAATTGAACATTATAGAGCATCATAGAGCATTATATAAATTAATTTTAAAAAGCTATGCTTTCTGTAGTGTATTAAAATCTGTCAGAATGAAAGTGAGTGGAACACAAACATTACAGAGCATCATAGTGCACCACAGAAATACAACAATTACTATATGGCCCCTTATGTTCTCTGTATTTTGGGTCATATTGCAGAGTACCTTACATAGCACTATTTAAAAAGAAAAACTAGAAGCCATATTGCCCTCTACACTTCCTGCAGGGTATTGCAATCTGTCAGACGGACTATATTTACATGCACATTATAGGGAATAAAAGAACATGGGAGAATACAGCACAAGCAAGGTTCTTTAACCCAATCAGGTCTTTGCCAGGTTTTATGGATGCTTTTATATGGGAAAAGTACCACACTGTGCTGGACTCAAATCCTCCAGGACTGGAAGTGAAGAACCCATTTATAGAGTATGATAGTGCTTTTTTCCTCCAATGAATGTCCAGAGATGTGCTTTGACACCTTTGTCATTGTAGCTTTAGTGTGATCTATGTGATCTAGTGTCTTGGAAAACCACCAGGCTGCCCAGCATCCATACTTGACAAGGAGGGGCCACTGAACACAGCACTGTTCTGTCTAAAATCCCAAACAAGGTATTCATCATCCTGACTTATTGAACACATGTCCCTGCTAAAACCTCACTTTGAATCTCAGATTTCCACCAACACCTGCCTTTTAATGACATTACTGCACCGCAATGCTTAATGCTTTGTAGATGGTTCTCTTTTTGTCCCCTGGCTGAAGAAGCAATCGGAGATGTAATTGTCCAGGAAAGTCATAACAGAGGAAGCCCAGAATGATGGTTGTGGCGAAAGGGCTTTGGCGAACTTAGATGAAGGTGTACCTGTAAACGACCAAGGGCTTTTTCCTTTCTGACTGGGGAAAAAAGCAAAATTGTCTGCAATTAAAGTTTAATAAGGGAGTGCTTTCTTTTTTCCCCCCATATCACTGGGAAAGGAGAGATGGATGGAGTGGGCTAAAGAGCAGAAGAAAAGGAGGGATGGCAGTGATGGATAGAAGCTCTAAATCTGGCTGAATGCACATCAACAGTTTCTCATTAAAACGCAATCGCTCAATTGATCCTCGCCCCACTGTGCACTACTTAAACAGTTACAGGCACATTCATGTGACCTCTGAGAAAAAAACGTGATACAAGGACTCCAGTATTTCCAAACATAGTAATGCAATTGTTGTGTTTACAAGAACTGTCTAAACAACAATGTTATGCAGGCAAGTGACCATTACAGTAATCCCCCGCTTTTCGTGGGGGTTATGTTTCAAGAGCACCCGCATATAGTAAAAAAACACATTGTCATGTTTTGGTAAAAAAAAAAGAAGCTAAAAATACCTATTTTTCTAAACCCTAAACATTTCCCCCAAATATGATTCCAGAACACTTTAATTTCATTTTAAGCTCAGCTTAATGCATTACCCTTAAAAAATGTAAAGGTAACTAAATAATCAGAATCAGAAAACTTTAAAAACGATAACATTAATGGTTAGCATTAGCGGTTAGCATTAGCGGCGTGCAAAGACTTTTACACAAAAGAAAGGTTGAAATAACTCTCTCTACCCACATGTTTAGACAGAGTCCAGCTTACTAATACTAAATAAACTGAGATAACTGTTGAAAAGGGGGGGGGGTGGTTAAAACACTAAAATATGAGGACAAGATACGGAGCAGTCATGCTACATGCTGCAGCAGCTTCTTTATGGCGGTTGACAACTTTTTATGGCGGTTGACAACACCGCTAGACTGGTGGCAGTAATACAGTTCGGTTCTCAGAAAAAAATCTGCGTTAGACTAAATCCGCAAATGCTGATCCGCATAAAACTGAGGGATTACTGTATATAGAATTTTCTATAAAAATATCAGAAAACAGAAAAACAAAACAGAAAAAAGGGAACAAATGGCCAAAAGCAAAACATTTGGATTAGCGATAGTTAAGATCTTTATGCACCACAGAAATCATCCGATTTCAGCTCAAGGCACTCAGATCTTCATTCGCAATTCTTGTTTTAGCAGCAGTTAGCTGGAACTCTAAGTCTATACTATGGAGTATTTTAACAATTTTATGCTGCTATCTAATCTATTGTGAGCTTAGCTAAATTGCTGCAGCACCAAATGCCACAGAGCTGGTTTGATTTTGGCATTTAGGTAAAAAAAGCGTTTTAAAAAAGATGTCAAATTTCCAGTCCACGTCTATCTCAAATAAACACATTCTGCTCAATTACATTTTAGAATGATGGTGCTGGAGGTCAACACTAGGTGATGAAAAAGTAGAAAAATCAGGGCCTGATATGATTATTCTCCAAACAAGTGTCCATTTAGCTGGAATCTATCACTGTGCTAATCTAACAATTTGGTTACCATTTTTAGATTAGTTTAAATGCTAAAAATGCCAAGAACCACAGAACAGATTAAGTCACTTGACTTAGGAGCTAGAGTCTAAAAAGAGGACCCCGGTGGATCTGGAGAGATTCTGTACTGAGAGGTCATATAATACTGACCACTGGATTGAAATTGGTTAATTTTTATTTGCCCTGTAAATGTTGCTATGGAGACAGCATCTTTATAGTCTTTGAAAAATGCACGATGTTCGAAGGAGTGTCTTGAAAATAAGACATAATGGGTGAATCCTTTTTTTCAGAAAGGAGCTACATTTGCTTCGTTTGCCTATTAAACATGAAGTAAAAATCAGGGGAAAATTGTGCTGGCCTTTACATAACACTGATGCTGTTGCTGACAGTGGTCCCATTGTAATACATTGGACCCGCCATTATAAAGTGTACCATCATAAAGTCAGAGTTCAGAAGTGGGATCAAGGCCAAAACGCAGTAAATTGTAAAGAGTAATGTTTGCATTGAAAAGACTGATAAACATGAGATATGAACGCAGCTAACTTGATATTCAGTGCATTGAGTAATCCATCTACTCCGCAAATCTTGGACAGCTATAGTTGGTATGATGGTAAGATAATTTATTCATGGACTCATTTAAACAGCACTTAAATGGTCTCCCAGTCTTCGGTCTTAGGGTATTTCATTTGGAGGCCAATCATGTTTTTTTTCCAGGGAGAAATTTAATCAGCAACCAAACGGTGCCATGGCCATGTAATCATGGCAACAGCACATCCCTGCTGCCTGGTCACTTAACTGCTCATCTGTTCTTTGCGAGTGGCCAAGGGGGTATGGCTCCCCCAGCTTTTGGCTGGTCTCCCAGATAAAACTAACGTCCTTGTGCCAGTCTAGCACAGCGAGTGGAGCTAAGGTCCTTTCTTGACCACATAGCCCTTTTTTTTTTTTGCTGCAACTCCTCCTCATGTTACATACGTCCACCATAGACTCTGTACAGGCTGGAATACGAATTGCACTGCTTTCCTGATATTTCTATGGCTTGCCGCACTGCTGTAGCATCTCAAGATGCTGCTGGCATGGTCCCACGTCTGCCCTTGTCCTGCTCAGCCATTACTGTTATTACCTCCTTCCCCAGAAGAATAGGAGCGCAGTGACGGAGCATAAAGCGAAAATGTCACGGAGGACGAGGCCGTGGGAGAGTTCCTCTCCGGCCCGAGTGTGCCGAGCGTGACGGCCGGTGGTGCAGAGAGGCTGTGCGCTCATGAATAATGTATGACAGGCCAGCCAAGGCTGCCAGGGCTGCCGCTGCCCATTTGCCTTTTGCACGCTTGGTCTGAGCCATGGAGGAGGCTAGTGTGCAGGAAACATCAACACAGCATGAGACCAGAGACGGCATTCAGAACTCAGGGTGCTAATTGGTGGGTTTTGATCGATGCACCCTGTTAATTGGAACACGCCCTTTGGCTTCCCCAGTGCCAATGCTATTACCTGGTTCAACATGACTTGCCAAGTGTCTTTTCACCTCTAATCTTTTAGTAAAAGAAGCAAGTTTGTGAACACTTAGTTATAAAAATGATGTTCCACTACATTTATATGAAATAGTGTCTAAATTAACTTGTGGACTTGCCATTTAACAATTTATAACTGTCAAAACTGTATACTGCCAGAAGATATGGTGTATACGGTGTGAAGCTGAAAAGAAGACATGGCAAGAAGGCCGAGTCCCTCAATGTTTGAATGTGCCATATTGTAGCTGAGTACATTTAATTCCCAGTTCAGTCCAGTTTGCTTGAAGTGGTGGTTAAAGTCAGACTCAAATGTAACAAAGATGGTGGATAATTGATGCCTTTGTGTACAGAGGTCTATTATTTCTGGAATAGAATGGGTAGGATGTCACTTTGATGTTCAGAAACAGTAGCTGGTTGAGGTTAATGAACTTTGAAAGTGTGCTAAGTGTCACCCACGGCCAGATCTGAGGTATCTAGCATGATCCCCATTTGCTATCGTTAGGTGCCCGTGTAGTTTTCACTGTTTCACTGTATTAGCATGGCCCCATTAACATGTTTCAGGAGAAGTTCCCCTGTAATTATGCGCATTTCAAACTTTTGTCAGCGCCCGACCACATACAGATCACACAACCTCTGTTGCTTCCAAACTGCTCCCATTGCATCAGCCGATCCCTTTGCGAAAATAGTTTTAATCGTGATTAACATGACGACAATCTGGTGGAGTAGGCAACCAAGTATCAACCTTGTCCGCTGTCGCGATACGAGCGACAGCGGACACTGCCCGGTTAATGGAGCGAGCATGGCACTTCAGAGCTCCGAGATGGGGAGTCTAGTGGATCCGTGTGCCTAAACCATGTCATATTTTGCCTCGAGCGATATTTTGGGCAGACAAGAGCACTAAATCCAACCTTGCCTCCAGTTAGCCATTATCACACAGCAGCCTATGTCAGCGAGAGTTTTTATGGGTGATCTGTGTACTGACACACTGAAAATCAGCTGCATGGGGACTGTCGTGTGCTGTACATGACTTTCGCTCATGTGAAAACTCAACTTTATCCAAAATGACAGGTTTTTAAGGGAGCACAAAGACATGGCATTTATCCAGTACTTAATATAGGTACTGGGCCAATATCTGCAAAAAGTGCTGAATGGAATATTGGAGGGAAAATAGATCAAATACAACCCATTCTAGCCTAAAATAAAACTCCCATCAGCTGGGTTCGCATGAGAATTTGTAATATTTCTAATAGCCTAATATTGATTGTAATTGGTATAAAAGCCCAAACTAAATGAAAATCTCCATATAAACACATCACTTAGAGAAAAAGGCCCAATGTGGTGGCAGGCATAAAATCTTTGCAGAGGCCAAGATCAACCTTTTAATAAACCAATCAAAAGAAAAATACCTGGTTAAATTGATTCAAGCAGGTCATTTGCTGGTTCTGTAATTTCTACACACACCTCTCTTCCTCTTATAAATATGTGGTGACGTATGTTTCTCAAAGATGTGGCTTTCAAGATTTGCACAGAATTTGTTTTTTTTTTGACAGGACTGAGCTTTAGATGGAAGAAAATTAAATAATAGAAACTTTGCAAACTAGTCCATTAAACATGTATTAGGCTAAAATTCTAGAGACTGCATAATACAAAACTGCCAACAACAAAAGTGTACCCAAACCTACTGACTTTGTGTTTTATATGTTCTGGATGAAGTACTGGGAGGATACCATGCGCTGAAGTAGTTAACATGTGCCGAACAAAGTCAAATGCAGGGTGTGTACACGTTCCAATTCGTCATTTGGGTCAGATGTTTAAGATGTTTAAGAACTGATATAGTCTGGTGTTTTGATGCACGCCAATGGCACATGTGAACTCCAGACTAAATCAGTTCTGAAGCAGCTGACACAAATGACAAAAACATGTGCAAACCTAGCAATTGAAAGAATGGTGAATGGTGTTGAGGGAGCTCACTGATTGGTGGCGAGGGAGCTCACTGTTTGGTGGCGAGGGAGCTCACTGATTGGTGGCGAAGGAGCTCACTGATTAGGAGGGAGCTCACTGGTTGGTGGTGAGGGAGCTCACTGATTGGTGGTGAGGGAGCTCACTGATTGGTAGGGAGGGAGCTCACTGATTGGTAGGGAGGGAGCCCACTGATTGGCGGTGAGGGAGTTCACTGAATGGTGGTGGTGAGGGAGCTCACTGATTGGTGATGAGGGAGCTCACTGATTGGTGGTGAGGGAGCTCACTGGTTGGCGGTGAGGGAGCTCACTGATTGGTAGGGAGGGAGCCCACTGATTGGTGGTGAGGGAGCTCACTGATTGGTGGTGAGGGAGCCCACTGATTGGTGGCGAGGGAGCTCACTGATTGGTGGTGAGGGAGCTCACTGATTGGTGGTGAGGGAGCCCACTGATTGGTGGTGAGGGAGCTCACTGGTTGGTGGTGAGGGAGCTCACTGATTGGTGGTGAGGGAGCTCACTGATTGGTGGTGAGGGAGCTCACTGATTGGTAGGGAGGAAGCTCACTGATTGGTGGCGAGGGAGCTACTGATTAGGAGGGAGCTCACTGATTGGTGGTGAGGGAGCTCACTGATTGGTAGGGAGTGAGCCCACTGATTGGTGGTGAGGGAGCTCACTGATTGGTGGCGAGGGAGCTCACTGATTGGTGGTGAGGGAGCCCACTGATTGGTGGTGAGGGAGCCCACTGATTGGTGGTGAGGGAGCTCACTGGTTGGTGGTGAGGGAGCTCACTGGTTGGTGGTGAGGGAGCTCACTGGTTGGTGGTGAGGGA
>JBBJLR010121604.1:0-19167 GCA_037577145.1 Brachypetersius gabonensis | reverse complement strand
AGAGAGAGAGAGAGAGAGAGAGAGAGAGAAAGAGAATGAGAGAGAGAGAGAGAGAGAGAGAGAGAGAGAGAGAGGGTGAGAAAGATTGATCTATATCTTCTTGCCTCAAGTAAATGCCTAAATGTTATCTAGAGCAGTTCCCCTTCATAAGTTCTTTAATTTGGAGCTATGGATGATGATAGTAATGAATCTTGCTTCTCACAGTAGCTGGAAGGGGTATGCAGGGAGACTGAAATTAAATAAACCTCACTGGTGGTAAGATTCTCATCAGATTACCTAGAAACTCAAATCTATGTTTTGCTACAGAAACTCACCGAAATATCAAAAGTGGGTCTCAGTGGGTTTCCATTCAAACAAACAACTAAATAAAGAAGAATTTTGTTTTAGATCGCTGACCTCCCCATGATGCAATTAGACTACAATTCAAAGCTCAAATATTATCACAACTAAATTCAGTCTGTTAGTACTATTCAGAATCAATTTTAAAACTCACCGAAGGTCAGATGATCATATGACCCAAAGTGCAGAACAAAATTTGCTGAGATTTGATTCCAATATATGATCACAATACACCTGAATTTCCTGTCAATGGACTAAAGCTGTAGTTTATCATGCAAACTGCATTAGCCTGCAGTACAGAAGGGTACGCAAATAACAAGCCTGAGACAAAACATGAAATAAAAGCTCAGTGACGGTGTTTATTAATTACATTTTTTTCAAATAAAACATTCTGCAGTGGTGTTATTTTACTCCCACCATGAAAATAGAGTTTGTGCAACAATAACACAGACTGCACAAACAAATTGCAACTGCCACTCACACAAGTACATCCGATTCCACTGGACTGGAGTATGTTATTGCATTTTATGTACACTTTGTGGTATACAGTATATTCTGTATTTCTTTGTATTTTCTGTACATAAAATTAAATCTTTACATATTGTTGTTTTATATAGTGCTTGATACCTTGAATCAAATACATGCCCAAGAAATACCTGACTAATAAACATGATTCTGATTCTGACAGCAAACATTTTTTCAGTTTCACTTTGAGTCTTGTACCTCCATCTAACCAATTAAAGGAAGTCTCTAAACAACATTTCTTTTGAGAACCTAATGTGTGTACATGGCACAAATGATCATGTGTGTGAAAGAGAGGCCCGCACACGCCCCATTAAATGCAAGCTTAAGCTCATGTGCCAGTTTTTTACCCAAAATTCAGACAGGAGGCACAAAGCATCAGGCCATTTAAACACAAACATGACTAGAAGAGCTATTCACACAATAAACAATAATAATAATACTCCAAGCCATTTTTAAAATTGATGCAGATGAATCTTCACCTTCAACATGTTCAGACCCCGAACTTAAAAGCCCTTTTGATGCAGTAACTATGACTTCAGACACATCTGAGTGTGACTCAGTGCTATCTGAGATCAAAGCCTAGATCTCATCAGAGACAGACATTAACAGCCTTGGAACTGCCTCAAGGTCAAACCGACTATATTCCAGGGTGTTTTGCCTATAAAATCACACTTTACTATTCCTCTCCCCAAGGCAGCTGTATCAAACCAGTGTTCGCATGTGCAGTGAAAACATAACACACGCTGGCCTCTGATGGTCATGGTGGGATTTAAAGACAATAAAGCTGTCATCTTTTTGTTGGGCTCAATAAAAGGAAGAAGCACGCTGGGTGTCTGAGGATGATCATACATGGTCATGCGATTTATGTTTAAACAAGGACAGAGTTACAATAATGTTCTACTTTATAGTATGTTTGCCACCCTGGGACTGTGTGGGTTTGTATGTGGGTGGGTGTGCCATGCTTCACATGTTGGGCACTATTTATTTGGTAAAAAATTATAATGGGATTGGTAGGAGTTCCTATCCTCTCATTAATATTCGGTACTGTGCAAAAATACTGTGTCTTTGGCTCAAAAACATTAAAAGCAATATGAATAAAGATAAATGCAATGCATTTTGACATTTCTAGCCTATTTGTAGCTCCCAATCCATACATGGTTCATCTAAACAAACCTCACATATGTTGGGAGTTTAAAAAATAAACAAAGTCATTCAGACTGGTTTGGTGAAATGGTTCACTTTTGAAAAACGTACTGACTTGGGTTTCTTTTCAGTGGTGGTCAAAGGAACCATGGGTCATGATTTTATTTACTAGTCAAAACAACCTGTGGGCTCTTATTAGTCCATCAAGGTAGAATAATAGTAAATGTGAAAATGAAAACTTACTTTGGGAAATATTTTGCCTTACAGTTCACTGACTGTACGTATCTGGCACAGAAGAAACGTATTATTCTTTTAAGGCTAAACAATGTCTCAGGCCTCAATGTTCACAACCATTTGACACAGGAGCTCTGAGGTAGATGGTAGCTTATGGTAAATGGCTTCAAATGTCTGGTTCCTAACACCACTGTGAATAATTCTGACTCTTTATTTTACTTTAAAATAGAACATTTCACATCAGATCACTCTCAGTGACTTTGTTAAGATCTTGACCACTTAATTATCCAAAAAGTTTGAAAAATCAGTGAAATACTCTTTTAAGTCAGAAATGTCAGAAGAAACCTATACATTTAAACATGGGCTAGACTGAGAAGGAGAATAACCACACCTTTTCAACCACATGTTTTGTTTTTTTTTTACCCATTTTATTAACATATCTCAAAACAGAAAAGTGTTTTTTATTATTTGGATGTTTGGATTAAAGTTTATTTGGATTTTATAGTGTTTTCTGAGATAGCTTTCTATAATATTCTCAGCTCACATACTTTTACATAACATGCAGGTATGTGAGTAATGATCTAACTTTGATGCATTTGTGTGTATAAAACGCTTACTTGTGATGTCATACACCACCACAGCGACAGTGGAGTCTCGTATATAGCTGGGGATGAGGCTCCTAAAGCGCTCCTGTCCCGCTGTGTCCCACAACTGCAACCGCACCTGCAGTTCACACAGCAGCGAGAATGCACAGTCAGAGATGATTCATCTCCAAACACACATACACACTCAAATTACATATACACCCCCTCACACACACAAATTTAGCCCCGGGTTGCATTTTTATTTAGACTGTTTTGTACTACTTTTTGGTTTTTATTATACATAAAGCTGTCATTGCAAATTCAAGCATTTGTTACTCAAACCAAAAACAGACAATTTCCCACTGCATCCTTCTCAACATCAATGAGAGCAAAAAAGAGGTCAGCAAATGTTTGTTTTTTCTTTTTTAAAAGAACTTGAAACTGAAATGATGACTACAAAGAGCAGTATTTGATAGACTCACACAGCACTCCATCATGGGAAAGGGAGGATTTGACACACACACAGTGTTAGAGGCTTACCGTTCTGTCCTCCAGATACATGGTTTTTGACAAGAAGTCTATTCCAATTGTCGCCTGAAAGAGGAGAAGAAAATAACATTACAGTCGTATGAAAGACTGATCACCCAAGCTGGTTCAAGACAAAGATTACATGGAGATTTACGAAGCCAAAACCTGAAGAAACTCTCTCTGTGAGTGGCACACGTTACTTGGTTCTCGATAATGTCATTAGCGTCTGTCAGCGGTGCTAAAATTGGAAGTGACAACCATAACCCTCAGCTGTAAATCTGATAACAGGCATATTTTTGTCTCTACATCCAGACTCCTTGGCAAATTAACAAAAAAATGGCACCAACAATTTGCATCTTACTGGAATATACATAAAATCACTAATTCCACATCTACAACCTAGATCAGTTTTAGTAGCTGATAGTATAGCAGCTTGAGACAACAGGGTCTGTTTTCCTAAACCACATCTAGAATTATTCTTTGTGGCAACGGCCACCATAAATTGGAAAAGAATGTGATCTGAAATAGATGCCCATGGCAGTGAAGACTTGTTCAGTTTTATAGCTCACAGAAAGTCATTCTGTGTTCTAAACTACATCCCCGAATGTGCCACCACCTTAATAAAGTGCTAGATGTGGTCTGAGCCACATGTGGTAAGAAACATTAGTTATGTAGATTTCAATTCTGATTAGAAATTGTATAAATTAGACTTTTTATCAAACTATTCATATCAATTATTGTTGCTGGAATTAGGAAACAGAGTGCAGTGTGTTTTCATTTGTGAAACTGTGACACTTTGGTTTGTAGGCAGCTTAGTGCTCAGAGGTTGGTGTTAGGATACTGTCCCAAGTGTAATTCAGGGGACTGAGAGAGGGAAGACAGATAGAGGGATGGATGGATGGACAGAAAAGAGCTGATGTTCAGTATTCTAATCCCTGACAAGATAAGCTTGGAGCTCAACTTTGCCTGTCCGAGGGTCAAAGCACTGCTTGTTTGGGCTTGATGTGGTAAAGCTGCGATAAGATAAATGCTTTTCAAGCACAAAGGAGCAGATAAAAAGAACAACCTGAGAGCTACAAGCTGGACTGAACTGAATGGCCACCCATGGCTGATTTTTTTATGTACCACACTGGGCTCAGGTCGAATGACAAAAAACGATTAGCGTTCAGTAATCCACCATTTTTACGCAGAACAGCAGTCGCGGATTCTGTCTAACGCGGAGAACCTAACTGATAACGTTACGCGTGATAAGCGGGGGATTACTGTACTTAAATGTGTGTGAAACACCACTTTCTCCTACTACAATTCTCATTTACTAAGCTCAAGCACGGTAACTAAGTAAAACCATGTCTGCGCAGTCCATCTCTGTTAGAGCGCCTTCAGGTTCGGGTCGTGTTCATGTTTCAAATTAAGCACAAGCAGTCAGAACAGGTGCGGACTGGGCTTCGATTCTATTGGCATGCAGATCTCTAATTTTGACACTTTAAGTTTTAATGACGTTCCTCGGGTCAAAATGGCCTTTGCTTTGGACAAAAACAGGCAGATTTTTTGTGGAGAATGCATGAAGAATATTTGTGTACAGAGTGCAATATATGTCAAAGTCTGGGGACATTTTTCCTACACTGGTGTCCGTGAGCTTGTGTTCATTGATAGGATCACGAACTCAGAAGATACAAACCTGCAGAAATCTGCAATGTTAAAAAATGATAATGATCTGAAACACACCAGTCACCTTTTGAAAGAATACTTTGCAAAAAAGAAAATAACAATCTTGGAACAGACAGTTTAATATACATGCCATTTAGTTTGACATTTTGTTTCCGTAAATGTCATTCATTTCTAAATGTGGGACATATACCTTTTAAGGATGTATATGCTTTTTGCCTAGCTATCTATTGCATTAATAGTATCGTGTATATATACATGTCATGTTCAGCGGTTGATAGGATGCATTTTATGTCAGGATTCTCACAGCACACATTAACACAATCAGGTCAGAGGCTCATTTACATAATGCAGTTTTCTGTAATCAAAGAACCAATTAGAATATCACAGTAGCAATCAGAAAATGATATACTGTGCAGATCTATTGTCTAAAAGCAGTAAATCAAGGCAGGGGGTCCTACGGCACACACAAAGTTAGGCTGAAAACAAGTCCAGTTCTATTGACGAAAAGACAAATTAATGACTAAGGTGACTGAAAACGTTTATGGATACATGTAGCACATTGTATTTTGAAAAGAGCAGCCATTATCAATGATGCCAATAATTAAGAAATCTAGCAATTATTCTGACGATTAATCAAGTAATCACATACCATATAACAATCATACACAAGCACATTTTATAAGAACCCTGTTTATCATTCATTGAGAAAATTGTAATCATTTTTTATCCACTCAAATTTTTGACTGTAAATTTTTGACTGTAGCTTAGTTATTCCTCTTAAGGTTTATTATCTAGTACCTACTGAGCAACTGTCAGTGATGTGAGAAATGATCCCAGAAATCGTTTCTCCACAATGTCTTTCAAGAATCTACATTCTGTTGCTCCCGCACAGTGCTACAAATGGACATACTATGTGTGTGTGTGTGTGTGTGTGTGTGTGTGTGTGTGTGTGTTCATACAGTGTGGGCATGTGCGTGTTGTGTCTGTGTGTGTATGCCCAGCAGGGTATCCCTCTCCTTATTCAGACACAGCTGGTCATCAGCAGCATGATCACGCATCCGTTTCCGTGGCGATGCCAACCACTGTGCCACACGGACAACAGGAGCAAGAGACTTTTTCCCTCCACTCCTTTATTTCCATTTTTTTCCCCATTTTGTTCTTTCTGCATTCTTGCTCCACATGCTCCTGTGTTTCTCAATTTGTTCTGCACCCCTAATGAGCCTCATACCATTCTGTTGAATAAAATAAAAAAATTTAAAAAAAAACCCTAAAAGATGGTCTTCAGATGTACATGATACATCATTACGTGTTGTCAAATGTCACAGGACAGAAAGAAACACTAAGCAAACTACAAGCTACTTCTCTGTAGACTATTTTCTTAAAATGTCTATTTTAACAAACAAATATGTATCATAATAAAAGGGGGTAGAGAGAAAGAAAGAGAAAGAAAGAAAGAAAGAGAGAGAGAGAGAGAAAGCGAGGGCACAAGACAGAGAGGTAGAGTAGAGTGCGCACTACCTCCTTAGCTCCAGTGTTAAATATAGAATCCTGCACAGCGAGAGAGGTGCTCACACGAACATATCTAGAACAAATTATTTATACATATTTCAATTATTAAGCAGCACACATGGCAGCTCTGAAGCCCGCACAGGGGCTATTTCCTGCCCCCGCTCCTCCATGGCTTTGCAGAAAGGAAAAAGCCCCTCAGGTAACAGGAGGTGCGAATGAATATCCTAATAAACACTTATCATTTGCAAAAGGCTACCTGGCAGCAGCACTTACTGCAGTGTTTTCTACAGTGTGGCTAATTTCAAAGGACCTAGAACTGCTGTTTTCCTCATTCCAGCTTAATGCATTTGTGTAATCCATGTTTGTATAATCCAATTAGAGATGGGTAGCCCGAAAGCACATCAGAATCCTGTAATGTTGGCATTAATATACTTAATTTAGTTTAGAAACTAAACCTTTAATATAACACGTACTACTAATCACCTATTTACTACTGTAGCATGTGTCTATGGTCACTATGAGTCTTGCAGACTACTAGGAATGTTATAATAGGCGTACTTATTATTCTTTTTCTCCAGTGATGTGTTTGTAAGGTATTATGGGCTGTGAAGAGAATGCAGCTAAATTTTACAATATTAAAGACATTTGTCATGTCAGACTTAAAGGTCCCGTAACTGTAAATTATAAATGGTGTTTTTGTTACTGTGCCTTTAAGACTGAAGCATGTCAATGAGCACTGTTCCAGCTTTCCCTATATTGTGGACCATTCAGACTCAAACACAACTTGTGACAGTGTAGGATGATCTGCTTTAGGCTGAACATAAGGACATATGCAAATGCCTTGGTTTTTGTGACATCAAAAATACCAGTTTAAAAGAGTTAAAACAGGCTGTTTTATTTCCATAGACTTTGAGGGCTGGGAGCGAATGCTACATTCTGAAACTTTAATGTTTAATAAGAAAAAATCCACACTAAGGGTCCTCTAAGACATAGCCACTCTGGACTTTCACCTCACTGCTGTCTTCGCCAGTGAAGAACAAAACTTCCAAAGCTGCATGCTGCTGTGGAGGGAATGAATAGCTCACTGAACAGTTTATGTTAGTCAGCTATACTAATAGTTTTTTTTTAGACAACTGAGGACACCGCAGTCTGACACTTTTTCAAGGTTTGTGAGTTAATGGGATCTCCTAGATGAACCCGGCATCAAGCACAATGAATCACTACTAGAAGCAAAATCCATCTTTGTGTTCCAACTTCAATACATTTCAATGGGCAAATTTAATTTGCAACCAGTATAAATGTATATAATGTATATAAATGTATATAATTGGTTTGTACTGCTTTGTATGGTTTCTACAATTCAGAATACAATACAAATATCAGAAAATGATGTGATGGTGTGGTTCGTTTCAAGTGTTGATATACAACTGATCCTATATTCCTCAGGTCTGCAATACACTCCAAAAAGAATTGGGACGTTAAACCAGTTACCGTTTCATAAAGTTGCCATTCCTTCTTACAAGACTTAAAAGATGTTTTGGCACTGGAGATCGTAAGTGATTTCAGGTGTAATTTTTTCCCATTCCCATTACAGCCATGCTTCTGTAATGTGTGCAGAATGTGTTTTTCCATTGTTTTGTTGAAAAACATTGCAAATGTTGCAAATGACCTTTGCCAAGGGCACTGAAACAACCCCACACCATGAGAGGCCCTGGTGTTTAGACTTGTGGATAATAGTCTAGATGGTCCTTTTTGGTCTTGGGTCAATTTCTTTCTTTCTGCTCACGGCACCTCAGTTTTTAAGATAAGATAAACCTTTATTAGTCCCAGAAGTGAGAAATTTACAGTTTTAGATTCTACACTGCATTTAGTGTTCATTGTCTTTGTACTTATTGCACACTTTACTGCTGTTGAACGTTTTGCTCGATTATTTTGCCCACCTGATTGTTTTGCTCAGTTTTGGTGATCAGATTTTGATCACATTTGGTGATAACGGGCCAAACAAAAAATGATCAGATTATATTCAGATTCAGGTCAATATTTCAAACTCAGCTAAGCACGACAGTGCTTATGTTTTTTTTACTCATTTTAGTTCTAAATTATTAAAAATATATAAGTTACTAAAAACATAAACAGTAATCCAAATATAAATTCTGCCACGCACGTCTCTCTCTCTCTCTCTGTCACGGCATCTCGGCGTGGCATCATTTTAGTTTTAAATTATTAAAAATATTGTAGTCACCCGCCAGATAAACAGACACTGGATTGACTGAACTCAAGCATTTTCTTTATTAAATGTTGTTGTTGTTTCAGCCACAACTCACGCCGCTAGCAATCACGATAAACCTCCCTCCTCTCTCTCCCACACGCACACACACACACACGCTCCCATACTCCATCTAAACCCCAATCTCAACACAGAAAATAAAAGTGCAAAAGTGTTGTGCGAGTGTTCTGCTCATTTTAGTTCTAATTTATTAAAAATATATAAGTTACTAAAAACAAACAGTAACCCAAATATAAATTCTGCCACGCGTCGTCTCTCTTTCTCTCTCTCAATGGGCGAGCGGTTCTGCTGTGTGCCCTCTCTCTCTCTTTCTTACACACACACACTCTCTCTCTCTCTTTCTTACTCTCTCTCTCTCTCTCTCTCACTGGGTGAGCGGTTCTGCTGCGTGCCGTCTCTCTCTCTCTCTCTCTCTCACCAGGCGAGCGGTTCTGCTGCGCGCCGTCTCTCTCTCTCTCTCTCTCTCTCTCTCTCTCTCTCTTTTTTTTATACACACACACACACACACACTCTCTCTCTCTCTCTCTCTCTCTCTCTCTCTCTCTCACCAGGCAAGCGGCTCTGCTGCATGCCGTCTCTCTCTATCTCTCTCTCTCTCTCTTTCTTACACACACACACTATCTCCCTCTCTTTCTTACAGTCTGTCTCTCTCTCTCTCTCTCTCTCTCTCTCTCACCAGGCAAGCGGTTCTGCTGCGTGCCGTCTCTCTCTCTCTTTCTTGCACACACACACACACACTCTCTCTCTCTCTCTCTCTCTCTCTCTCTAACTTACACTCTCTCTCCTTATCTTTACATTTTCGTTAAACGTAATGTATTAAACTGAGTATAAAATGAAATTGAACTGTTCTGGGAGCAGATTTGTGTGCATATTTATGGTTAATTAGGCATTTTTAGGCATTTTTTTTTTTTTACCAAAACACAACAGCACGTTTTTTCACTATACACGGGTGCTCTAGGAACGCAACCCCCGCGAAGAACGGGGGATTACTGTACTTTAACAGGTCTGTCTGCATCCTCACAATCAGAAAGAGTTCGGAGAGAGAGAGAGACAGAGAGAGATAGATAACGTGAGAGAAGATAAATCAAATGCCACACAGCTAAGCTCCATGAAAAGAGAAATTATGCACATAAAAAGAACTAATCTTTTTCACAAGCCGCTACCCGGGGTGAATCTTAACATGTTAGTGGGCCAATAATATTTATCTGATTATCTTTCCATTTGCATTTAATTAAATAAGGAAGTAGAAGAGCACATGCTGCCGCTGGCAGGCTGGCAAAATACAAACTTTTTTACAGGCTTGAAGATCAGCTTATGTATTTTAATGCTCCAATTTCACACTGATGAGAAACAAGTGAAACTCAACCGAGCACAAATGTTGCTTTTCAGAAGGCCATGGGTTTCAGAAACCTTATATCCTGGATCCGTAGTTATACTCCCTAGTGACTCTGGTAGGCTGCCCGTTTGCAATGACCAGCATTGAATACCTGAAAAAAAAAAAGCGATACAACAGCAAAACTCATTTTAACCGTATTGACTGCAGCAGCTCATTGCAGCACCTGCAGCTGTATGACATCATATGGACGATCAATTTATAGCATGTACAGACTGGGCGAATGATAGATGCCTCCAAGGCCCAAGAATATTTACACATACTTCACACATGGTGCTACACACTCCAACAGGCCAGACAGGGAATAATTCAGGTGCAACTGACTGCCTCATATGTGAAAGGAAAGGTTCCTTGATGGAAATTAAAGTGACGAGTCTCAAGCTGTACCTACAGAAGAACTACTGATCTATTGCCTGCTGTTTCAAAGACAAAATAGTATAGAAACCAGTCTCAAACCTGATTTGACCTTATAAGGTCCACCGGAATTTACACTTACACTAGCAAGGGCATAAAACTGAAAGTCAATCCAGACCCACAGACTTGACCCAACCTGACCAGTCCAGGCCTCAGTAAAGCTAAATTTCAGCAAGCCCGACACGGCTTTCCACAGAACAGCTGCACTTGTCAAGTTGCTAATATGTCAACATGCCAGTCTTCCAGCCATTTCTTTTATTTTGATGTAATGACCAGCTCATAATTTGATCAATTTCCTTTTGCAAGCTTTTTTTTAAATTTTCTCTATTGTGGGCAAGTTAGTTAGATAAAGAGAGAGAAAGACAGAAAGTGTTTTACTTGCTCAAAGGAAGACATACATTTAATGGGAAATTTACCTTCTCTTTGAAGCTGCACTTGTCTTTCCTCATTCAAGTCTACCTTAAAGTCCACCTATAACATGTATGTTGTATTATGTACCAAAACCACAATGAATTCCAACCTGGCTGCAGTTGCAGCTTATAACGGACTGCTGAGTGAAAGTGTAGTAGTTTCTATAATGCATCAAACATTTGGTTTTCCATGACTGCTGCCCTTTAAGCTGCTAGTTTGGAACCTATATCTGGTAATGCATTTTATGGTTTTCCCCTCTCTATTCCTCATTTTGATCCTCATCATTAGTAGTCTTACCTACCTTACTGTCCACAGTTTCTAAATAAATAAACTGGTTCAGATGTCTAGAGCCCAGAGCTAATTTGATGAGAGACTAGATTCTTTAAGCTCATTGGAAGTTTATTGCCTGAAAGCAATAAACCGCCGTGTCGATCCCAGTATTTTCCGGATGATGCACAAGTAGAAAAAAGTCAGAGTGCGGTTAATACGGTCGCCTCTGTTCACCACTCGCTAATTAACAGCCACACGTCTCTGGAGTGTGTGAAGACAGAGCGGAGCTCAGGAAGAGCCACAAAGAGCGCCATGCCTCAGCAAATACAGCAACGGGGGAGAGCAACATTAAAACTCAGACAGTATGCAAAACGCCCGTTGGCAGTCAGGGCTCCTCACATACCTCTCAATATGGAGGGAGTGGGGTTATGTCGTTTGTCAAACATAGTAGGGCGGCATTTTCCTTTTAACCCAGAATTATGAAAGGTCGAAAGTAGGGCCAACATGTTCATAGGTGAACTGGACATTTGCTAAGAGCAGCACTTTGGGAAGGGTGGCAAAATGTCTGCAGCAGTCTGCAGCCAGTGACACAGCACCGGGAGAGCAGTGTGTGGCAATAATACCTTGCTCAAGGATACCTCAGTGGCATTCCTGGTATCTGAACCCATGGCCTTCCACAACAGAGGCAACTCCTTTACCAACAGACCACAAACTGGCCTGGCTGCAAAAACGAACAATGGGACTAAATGAACATGACACTTTCAAACAGGTTGGATTTCGGTGCATGGACAGTCTGCTCATGACTAACTCCTGTCTTGCATGTATTCCTACTTGCTAGGTTTCTGCTGTTGACATCACACCAACCAAGATGACAGACAAGTGGTGAAAAAGCTAACAATCATGCTTCACATGCAGATGAAGTGAGAGTGGCCATTCTGTCATACATGAACACACCAGAGCACACAGTG
The DNA here is from genome assembly GCA_037577145.1 of Brachypetersius gabonensis. Classification (NCBI taxonomy): domain Eukaryota; kingdom Metazoa; phylum Chordata; class Actinopteri; order Characiformes; family Alestidae; genus Brachypetersius; species Brachypetersius gabonensis. Next base: position 6,894 of record JBBJLR010121604.1, on the reverse strand, counting down.
TGAACAGCACATAATTATTTCTCTGTATCTAACCCATTCACCAAGATAAGCAGCGGGCAGCCAGGAACACAGCGCCCTGGGAGCAGTGTGTGGGGACGGTAACTTGCTCAAGGGTACCTTAAAGGTGCTTGGCTAATCTGTTTATATTGTTTCCCAGATCATAGAAGCCCTAATTTCGTAATTACATTTTTGGAATGTTCATTTCCATCAAGTAATTTTGCAGTTAATTATGGTTTGCTTTACTGAGTGGCCAACTCAAGAGTAAAAAAATAACCTAAAAATAATACGTTCTCTTTTCATTTTTCTTATAAATAGCTGAAAGCTCTAGGTTGTATTTTTCCTTTATCAATACAACATACTATATGTTGCATTCCCTGTACTTTATTTGCTGCCCAGAATACTGATAACGTAGAAGTCTGAAATAGGCAAAGTAGTCTTTTTGTGCATTTGGATGAAACAAGGTATGCAGGAAGACACCAAGCACAAAAATAATGTCTTTGGTTGAAAAAATGCAGGTCAGTTATTAACGCATCAGTGGTTCTCCTACATGCTTTTAGAGTTTCACAGATCACAGTTATGCACTTATACAATCACAACACAACATTTTGTCCATAACATGCAGCCCTGATTTTCACTTCTGCCCCAATCTTAACCCGACAGTTAGCTGTTGGGGTTAAGTGGAGAACCACATGAGACTTTGTTCTAAATGTCTTTTCCCACTCGCTTTTCTCTCTGCCATAAATATGTAGATGTACTCTGTGATTTTCACTGTGAAACAGACTGACAGGCTGCCCTTCTGGCAGACACCATCAGAAAGGCCCACATCCAGACATCTTAAAGTCCATCTCTGTTCACTGATCTGAGCTTATTCAAAAATATGGAAATGAAGGGCTGGTGGTGTCTAGTTCACAGAACAGTCCAACCAGAGAAAGAATTTACATTACATATTTGGCAGCCACTCCAGACAGAATAAAGCTCTTTTCACTGGACAGACACTCTTATAGCAAAATACCCTGACAAACATGAGCATAAAATAAATTTTTGTACCCATAGGCTTCATGGGCTTGTACGGTTGCCTGTCTGTTACCTTAAATATAGGATATAGATTTAACCTCATGTCCTATAAAAACAGAATACAGATTTAACATCATTTTCATTTTTCATGACCATTTTCCAGCCTCTCTGTATTCCTTGGAACTGAACAGGCTGTGCTTACACTCAGCACAATCTAATAGTGAGATTTATACACATGTAAATAAATTAATTAAAGTATGAGTACTGTAGACTGTAGACATCTTGCACATCAGATGCATGGATGGCTATTTGGATGGCAAAAATATGAATTTTGCACATTTTTGCACACAAGTCACTCGACCAGTCACACATATCTCTGCTGTTGGCATCGCACCAACCAACATGACTGACTGGCGGTTTCCCAGCAACTGCTTTAACCAACATCCAGAAGATTAGTCTAAGGTTTCAGCTACAAAATGAAATGATGAAACTCTCCACTCTCTTTATTTTTTTGGAAACGGAAAGCAGCCTACCCAATGTCACATCTGCCTCTCTGCCTCTCTTCGCCGTTTAGTCATATTTAATTCCACCCAGTAACTAGGATTCACCTAAATACACAGTACCACACTTGGAAGAGAACACTAACCAATGTTGGTTACACATTGCTGATGAGAGCTGTTGGATCAGCTAAAAGACTCATGCTGAGTGATGTGGATGAGGGAAGGCCATCCTACACCAGTTATTGCATGTGGCTGAATTCTCTGTTCAAGGACCAGTCTGTGATTAATGTGGGTACTCAAGTAATCCATGTTTATTGATCCACAATGCAATTGGAATATGCTGCAAGAAATATCACAATCACAACATATATCCTTATAACTTTAATACTTGTTTTGTGCAGTTCTGATCCATGTAAATACATGATTTTGTAATAGTGGTTATTAAAGAGAGTGATTGTAAGAAGCTTTTATCTGCAGGACAAATAGTTAAGAAATGAAGGAGGCAGGCACTGTAAGAGCATGTCCCATCAGTCCTCAGACAGCACTACAGCACTGATCGGCTCACAAAGCACTCATGTAATCTTATTACGGCATGACACTTTATTACTGCCGCATGTGTCTGACAGGAGCCGCTTAGGTCATGGCACACCAACTCATCCTCTTCCATACTGTCTGTTACACACAGCCGTACGCGCTGTAGGGAGAGGGGCCTGGCTGGATTAGGTGCAAATAATGGGATGTAATTGTAAGTATTGATAGTGGATGTGTGGGCTGATGTGACTGGGTTTTAGTTAAGTCTATTGTACACACCTCACTAACAAAAAGCAAGCATATAAATTATTTCAAGCCTCTTTTATGGAGCATTCCCCTTGATACTGCTTCTAATCAGCACTTTCCCAAAAATCTCCTATTCATGCATTATTCTGTTATGGAAATCAAAATTCAAAGAGAACAAGAGAGAGAGAGAGAGAGAGAGAGAGAGAGAGAGAGAGAGAGAGAGAGAGAGAGAGAGAGAGAGAGAGAGAGAGAACTAGAGAGACAGAAAAAAGAAAGGAAAGAGAAAAAAGAAAGAAAAAGAAAAAAGAAAGACAGCGAGAAAGAAGATACAAAAGAAAATAGCATGACGGAAAACACAACAGCAGAGGGATGAAAAAACATAGTTAACCATAGTATCATAAGAAAAATGAATGACAATAAGGTTGCTTGGACACACACACTCACAAACACTAGCAGCACATTCATTTCAGATGAGAAGGAAAGCAGTCACTAATACATGTTCCTTCCTCTTCCCCTGCAAGTTCCTTTTGTGGATTTAATTAGAAAATATGAACCTTGTATAGACTTCTGTTCCCTCGAGAGACTTAAAACTGCTTCAGCGTCCTTCCCTCTTCTGAAACAATGTGCAGGACTGAAGCACAGCTAGTGCAGGAAGCTCTGCAGACCACAAGGACATTAATTGACAGATACAGCCAAAGGTCAAAAATACCCCCCTTTCCATATTTCTCCCATCAAACACAAGAACTGGCAAATAAACACCCAAGCATTTGTTGTAAATATTATACAGCATGGTAAAAAAAAAAAGTGTACCTGCTAATGCTAATTCTTGCTAGCACTCATATAAAATCCTGGTGGTTTGTTAGTGCTAAGCTAATGAAATTGCACATGAACATTTTTTGGTTGTCCTAGACTAAGCACAGACATCTGAAGACTATAAAAGACACTACATGCTTTATTTGAAACACATTAACATATATTATGCCATGTATGGAGTGGTTCCTTTAATATGTCCTGGTGTAGAACTGCTGCTGTTTATCTGTTGTACCTAGGGCGTCCAATATTCCCCTCACAAAATTGGTTCCGCCTATTGTAAATGAAAATGGGTTTTCATTGTCACTTAATAATTACAGCAATGTTAATCGGACATATTAGGACCTCAATCCAGTACCTAAGGGCTTAACTGATGAAAGAGATTGTTTAAGAAATTAACTCTGTCATTGTTTTCAACCAAAACTTCTGCAGAACTTTGAGTTTAAATAAAAATCATGGGATTTCTCAAATTATACATAATAAATGTTGCTATTGCACTAATAAGACAGCCAGCACTTTGCACATCGTGTCAACCACAGAGTATTCAGCACTGCCAATTTTTCCCAATAATGTACAATAAAAAGTTAAATGTTCCTCCATTTGACAAGAAAATATTCTTGAATCGCAGTCAGTTATGACGGAATTGTGCCAGGAAAGTATGATTTGCTAAGCTGTGCTGGGTTAAATTTATGTACAGATCTCAGAATTGCATCACAATGTAAAATACAAGCCAACATTTTTGTTTTGTTTTTGCCTCAAGGCCACTTGAAGGCATCTGTAATGGGCAGAGCTCACAACATGCACAGCAAGGATCACCAGTCAATCAGTCTGTCTGGAGTTATGGAGGACCAGAGAGTTTCTTTCAGATTCTGGTTTGAGTTTGGACATGTAGAAGCATGAGCAAGGTCAGGTCAAGCATGTGTCAAATCAACATGACAGATAAGTCTATACCATTCCGCCCACCAACAATAAACACTGCAGCTCCATGGAGGCCTTAGCAGTTTACAGTGGTCCATTTAGCGAAGACAAGAAGACAGCATCATTGTAACTACTGAGTGAATGTTGCTAAGAAAATAAGCCAGAGCAGGACAATTGAGTGGGATGCACAATCTCTGTAAATGCAGGAAAGTCATTAAAGTGATCAGCCAACACACGGTTTCCATTGCGTTGGTCCTCCTTATGTTTCCAAAACAGGCGGCTGAGTGGACAGACGTTCCCATGTTGTCTTTGGCAGTTTTCAGGGCACAACCTAAATTACAACAGCCACAGACTTGCCACTTTGTTAGGCTTTGAGTTAGAAGGAAAAATCCTGAAAGCTAGGGCACCTTCAGCACGTTTACTCCCTATACCTTGGTTTGCGGCATTAGCTTATAATAATTCTCAGCAACATTAGAGCTTCAATTTAAGTGTAAAAATAAGGAAGTAGATCTTGGATGATTGACTACATTTTAGGTAAGGGGCAAATTGTGTACATTTGTTTTTTTTCCCCAAACAGTTGCTGGAAGACTTTTCGTTAGCTTTGTATTCAATTGTCTCCCCTCTTTTCTCATGAATGACTTCTGTGTGTTACATATTTAGAGTGTGACAACCCTTTTTACACTGGTTGCGCGAAAGGAGTGGAACTGAGGCCTCTGTGAGTGACAGAAAGACGGCAGTAGAAAGTGTGCTGGCAGTTGCCTACCTGATATGTGTTGTCAAAACTGTCATACATGAACCGCGTGATCAGAGACGTCTTCCCAACTGCAAGAGAACAAAAGAGAAGAGAAGCGTTAAAATGGAAGCCATTCAAAAAGCAGAGAGAGGCCGAAGCAGCTTGGGACGTCTGCATGGGCTGGATGGATTGATTTGGTGGCAGCATGGCACAAACTGTAGATGAATGTCAAGGGACCTAATTAATGAATACAAGGCTAAGCTGAATGTTGTCTGCGACGCCATGGAGCCTGTGGTAATCACAAGCAAAGAATAATTAATTTGGGCAAAACATAAATCATGAATTTTTTATACATTTATCAAATATATGACCTGTCACAATAAAAAGAAATAAAATGAAAGCAGCAAAATCAAAATGCCATAAAAGCAAACGTAATATATTCAAATACAGCACAATCTTCACACGCACCACCTTCATCTCTCATAGGAAATTAGATTGAAATAAATAGATAAACACTGGCATGGACCCACACAGTAATAAAGATCCAGTATCTTCCTGAAATGCAATCAGTCTGACAACAATTGTGAAAAAATGGTGAACAGAACATCAAACAACCTTTGTACTCAATTCAAAAGGGAACTTCAGTTGGCCTGAATAATAAAATAATAAAATTCTATTTTTTTTTTTTACAAAGGTGCAAATACAAAAACATATTCTTTTTAAAGAGATGAAAATGAAAATAACAGCACATTTATCATTGTATGTAACTGATACCTTCTAAGAAAAAATAAGAAAATGTTCAATATATTTGCATTCTTTTTACAAAAAAAGTTTGTTCTACTGATCTATGGAATCTGCTACTCAAGAGTAAGAGTGGAGTAAGAGTGACTACGTTATCAGTAGCATGATAAATGACATCACAGGTTTTGTGATTTGTACTGTCAGTACTTTTAGGAAAATGAAATGCATGAATACCACAAATAACAGATTTAAACCAATTACAGAGTCTCTACACAAAATAAACAACGTACAGCCACTACATGGTAAATTTAGCATAACAATCCATTATGACAATATCTTAATTTATTAATTTGTTTTCTACTGTATTTCCCCACACTCTTCATTCTTACACAGTTTGAAAAAAAAAACTTTCATCGTTTTTTTCATCGAGCAAATATTTTGCTGAGAGCATTATGTCCATTCCAACTCGGTTTCAAACTTCACACCTCAAAGAGTTAAATTTATTATTTTGATTTTGGTATTCAATAAGATAAATAATAAGATAAAACCCAGTAATGTCATTATTCATATCTTAATTATGCATATCTGATTGTTTTTAATAGTCATCCACCTTCTGCTTTCGATGTATTACCTCATTGTATTCCTGTTGCTTAAACAGGCAGCTGATTTTTTAAATGGCATATTAAATCCAATAATGTGATTCCCTTTGCAACTCTGGCTGGAAATAGCTGCAAGTGTGCAAGTGCGGGGGCACTGGGAGACTGCGAGTTTGATCGGAAACAGAAAAAAGTATATTTGGTTTTGCTCATCATTTGGGTACATAGGATGTTCCGCCCTCCCCCCCCTCATCACTCAGTGTGATGCAAGACTGCTGTCTGTTAGCTGACATGACAGAATGATCAGAAGAGTTTTTCTCCAAGTGCTTTGAGCTGTGTCATTCACTGCATTTGTGAAAGTTCTAAAAGATGTGGTGGCGCGTCACATGATTCAGAGGAAGCACATGCTAGCCTTCAGCCTCGCAGTGTGGTATCATATATACATATATAAAGCAGCCATTTGTAATACATGAACACACAGCAGCACACAGTGTGAACATTTAACCCATTCTGCATTTAACCTCTTCACCAAGTGAAGCAGTGGGCAGCCAGGAACACAGGGCCCGGGGAGCAGTGTGTGGGGATGGTATCTTGCTCAAAGGTACCTCAGTGCTGCCACTATCAGTCCTGGGGTTCGAACCCACGACCTTCTGCACATAGGGCCAACTGAATGCTTCAGCAGTCACAGTATAGTATCTTATTTACAGACACCTCTACAAATACCAAAAACACACGCGCACGCACACACACACACACACACACACACACACACACACACACACACACACACACACACACACACACA
>JBBJLR010121583.1:0-19174 GCA_037577145.1 Brachypetersius gabonensis | reverse complement strand
GCTGCCTTTAACGTCCTCACAGGACTGAGCTGTGCAAATCCAGTCATCTCGCTATTACCTTCAAGACGCTTCTTAATATCCCCCTCTTCAGTGAAAACATTTGATCCTACCCTCTACACTCATTTTTAGTTTTTTCATTGCTCTGTGCTTTATTGTACAAAATTGAGGCTTGCATTGTGCAATATATCCTTTCTTTGTCATTGCATATTGTTGGATCATCCATTCCACTGGAGGCTTCTCTGCCTCACTGAAATAGAAAAATACTCACAAATTGAAGCCATAGTTGGATTGTGTTCGCCTCTCTGGGTCTTTTTTGATGAAAGCATTCGCTAAAATGAATAAGTGTAAATAGAAAATGAAAATGTCTTATTTGCGTTTGAAATGCCATTACGAAGCTTATGTATAAGAGGCTTCGGGGCTTAGTTTAGTCAAGTCTTGTTAACGCAAGCATGAGGAAGGCCTTCACCTGTCTAGCTCAACAATGCAAATACACCGTCGAACTGTAAACGCGATGCGGAGAGCAGTTTGACAGATTTTTACCTTGGGCTTCTGAGTCTGGTGGACAGTAGCAGCAAAAGTTTTTGGTTTTTTTTCCTTTTAAATGGAAAAAGTTCAATTCAACCAAAATTTCAATCTAAATGCTCTCGGCAGCAGAAATGTAGAAAAATTAAATGTTTGCTTGACAAGACTTCCAATGAATATCAATGAAATCTCTTTATCTGTCATTAAGATGGTTGATTCAGATATGAATTACTAAATTTTGACACAAAGGCAAGTTTTTAAAAGTCTGTGGTGCAATGAACAGTTGCAATTAGTGTGAGAACGAGGCTAAGGCCTGGGTATGAGCAGAGCAGGCCAACCTTGCTTTAATTGTAGCCCAGTTCCTGATCCAAACTCTGCATCTTAACCCTAACTTGAATACTGCATAATGGTAATTGTTGTAATTCCTTTATGAACACAGCTTTAGGAATACTTCATGTCAAAGATAACTCATACAATATTGTTTCTTATTCTTGAGTTAAAATTTTGGTTTACACTTATCTTCAGTTCTTATTGCTGATTCCAATTTCTCTCCAGCCAAATTGTCCAATTACCGTTTTGTGGCCTGTTTTCATCAGCTTTTTAAGAATATGCAACAAAAGCAGTACATAGGGGTGTTACTTTACCTTTTCATATACTGAGACAAGACACAGTAATCAGAAACACAGTCCAGACAGATGCGCAGACATGGACATACTTTAGACACTTTAGAAGAGCATCACTGATAACATTCCAAATTAGTCTCTGCTAACCCTAAGCCTAGCCCTAGCCCTAGTACTTCTCCAGTAGAGATCTGTTTTCAACTGAGTGTGTGGAGTAGAATAACAGAAAAAATAAGAAGAATATAAAAAAGCCCCACAGTAAACACACCACACCACACCAATGAATACAACTATCACTAAGCTCAGAAGACTATTAACAGGCCAATGCTCTTTATTTTATATTATGTTAATTACTTCTGTCCTCATTCCAGGTACCAGCTCAACACCATGGTGGTGGACACAGAAGCAGGACCACACAGAAACCGGACAGTAGTGTTTCTTGGGTCCACAAGGGGGACGGTTCTTAAATTCCTCATCATTCCTGGCAAAGAAAGCCCTTACTCCAACACCAACATCTTCCTGGAGGAACTGGAGGGCTACAATCCTGAGAGGTAGGGTTAGGTTTGATCATTTCCTACCAAACCTCTGGCACTCTTTGTGGTGGGTTGTTATTTTTCACGAACACGTTTCAGTGACTGGACCTGTTCCTTTTCTCAAAAGGTCTCGGTTTGAGTGTGTGAGTTGGTGAGGGAGTGTGTTTGTAAGGGTAGTGTTAAGAGTTTTAATAGTTCTCATATGCTCCAGTGGCCCTCAGTTTAATTGTGCGTATCTTATGGTGTTGTGGTGAACACACTTTATGACAAAAGGGGGCTTTGAAGCAACAACAGAGGAGAAGCCTGGTTCCCTGAGAAAACTTTCAGTGCATGGTGCTTTAATGAAATATTCCATGTTTTGGATCCTGCTGTGTCTATAGCAAATTGTCACATAGTAAAAGAATGGAAAACCTGTTGACTCAGTTCTAAAGCAGCTGCCTGCTGGCTTCTATAGTATAAGTGACAGGCTTTCTGTTCTTTTCAAAGTATAAGGTAAAATGATTGTCTGGGATAAGTAATTATAAGCTGGAGTATTACATGAAAACGCTGGTGTTTCTTTTAAGGTTCTAAAGCTTTTTTAGAGATTTAGAAATGGGTGTGTTGTTCACTGCCAGTGCTCTAAAGACATATTTGCATTAAAATGTTGCATGAAATGTTACATTATGATATAACAGTATACCAGAACGCTCAATACAGTAAAGAAAAGCATGTATTTCTGCTGCTTTGCATATATTCACGTATATTTTCACATATACATTTTGACTTTATACTTATAAACATGCATTTGTAAGCATAATGCATAGATATGCTTCAAAAATGAGACTGATGTCCTGTAGATACCATTTTAAAACTGAGCATTATTAGGTAACACTCAAATGGGAACAGATACAGAGCCCTAACAAAGACCTTAAACTTCCTTTACAATACAACTGGTTTAATAATATGCAACAGGTAAGTCCATCCAAACAGAGATAGCATCCCCAGACATATGCACCAAACAAAAACTCTTTCAGAATAACAATAAGGAAGGTAAGAGAGAAGCCAGCAGGTGCTTTAAAAGAGTTGTAGGAGGAACGCAAAGTGGCAGAAACACCACATATTAAGAGAACAAGAAGTAAAAATGAGAAAATCTCCATTCCTACCTACCTGTTCAATGAGTAGCACAGAGATTTTTGTTGAAAATTTGCACATTTAACATTTAATTAATTCCGTTTTTATCTTTATTCGTGCTCATGAAAAAAATACTCTTTGTTAATATGTGTAAATACAAAGCCAAAAGACATTATCTGTGTAAACATGAAGTGGATACATGCACTAAAAGTGTATTAAATACCGAACCAAAAGTGTTTTGAATGCTTGCTTGCATTTACTATGTTTACGAATAGTGTTACTCAGAACTCATATGTATTTCAGGAATATCAAATCCAGTCCATCAAATAGTTTAAGGCTGTTGGTCTGTAAAATATCAGTTTCCATCATTAAATTTGTTCGTTTAATGCTTTTGCCTTTAATTTCTAGAAGAAAATTTGTCGAGACGAAAGTGTTTATAACGCACACAGAGATTAAGTAGATTCAGAGAGTTCATTGATGAGTTCGAATAGCTTCAGCTTCAAAGGCTTTCAGAAGTCCTTGATTTTTACCATAAATGAAGGGCAGACCAAATAAAAATGTCAGCAAAAACAAAAAGAGGCAAACAAATCCAAATAGCTTTCCCTGATTACGTTATGTGTGTTTGTGTGTGTGTGTGTGGGGGTGTGTGTGTGTGTATGTGTGTGTGTGTGGTGTATGTGGGCTGGAGATGAAAATATGGATGCAGTTTTGAAGATGAAAGGCTGTGCCTGTCTGATGAGAGAGAGTGGTGGGGTTCAGAGTAGTGCATGCTGGGATAGGAAAACAGGACATGTGACAGTTCAGATAAGACTCTCAGCGGGAAACAAAGCAGCGAGAGAAACAAATACACACACAAACCCGCACCCCCTGTTTCAAATCCCACAACACCTGGTGTAACCTCCAGCTGATCTTCCTCCAGACCTCATCTCCTCAGTGTTAATGCCACTTCGGCTGCTCTTACACGACTGCATGGTTCAGAAACACATCCAGTCAAGCCTATATACCTAATACATCATAAAAAAAAACCTTGTGTAAGTGCTTATACTCGTGTAACAGACTTTAAGAAGGTTGCTTATGATGGGCTCCAATATTTACACCTGCTGTCTTTCTGCGAGACGTGAAATGACTGAAAAGAAGCATCTGTTTCTGCCATTTAATCTTATTCTAATGTGATTTCTTAACGCTGTTGTAGCATTTATTTGATTTATAAAGAATCTAGGGGTTCACAGTGGTGCAGTAGTTGGTACTGCCTGGGTTCGATTCCCAGCCTGAGGGTCCTTTCTGTGGGGAGTTCTGGCAGTTGGGCAGTTTCCTCATACTGACATGCACATCAGGTGAATTAGAGAAGTTAAATTGCCCCTAGGTGAGGGTGATTATATACACTATATGGATGAAAGTATTGGGAACCCTGACCATAACAGCACCAAAAATGACATTCCATTCAAATCCATAGACTTTAATATGGAGATGATCCCCCTTTGCAGCTATAACAGCTTCCACTCTTTCTGTGGGAAATTGTGCCCATTCATTCTGTAGAGCAGGTGTTTCAAACTGCAGTCCTGGAGGGCCGTGGTCCAGCACGAAAAGGTTCTTCCCCAAACTGTCTAGAAAGTTGGAAGCATGGCATTGTCTAAAATGTCAACTGAAGGTCTGCTGAAGCTGTAAGATTGCCCTTCACTGGAACAAAGAGGTCCAGCCCAAAGTCTAAAAAACAGGTGTGTCCCAATACTTTTGTCTGTATAGTGTATGCGCCTGCCCTGTCGTGAACTGATGACCCGTCCAAGGTAGTTCTTTATTACCCTATTAGTCATGGGATAGACTCCAGAACCTCATTAGAATAAGCAGCTCGGATGATGGTTGAATGCATAAAGAGTGATCTAACAGCTAAGAAGTAAAATACTTTTATTTTGTTTGTGTAATAAACTAATAGTGTGTGTCCTGTTTTGAATGTTAATGGTGTTTTTTGTAGCTGTTTCTTTTCTGTCTTGCATATTTGTCTTGCATTTGATTTTTGTGCATTCGATTTTTGGCTTTAAAAACATTTTGACAGGAAATTAGCATGAGCGGGTCCGACCTCGCTCACGTTATGATGCTATTCTGATTGAACAAATCCATAACAAGCTATTACCGACTCGAACTGCACTCTGGATGAGCGCACCCAGAAAAATCAGGGCATTAAACAAAAAAAGACACCCTTGAACATCTTCTATACAGAACAGTAACATATAGCATATAGAAAGCTCCAATTCCACAAACTGATCCATTGTGCTTTTTGTTTTACTGTTCTTGCGTGCCTTGAAAGGTGCCTGTAAATAAAATGCACTATTATTATTGTTATTATTGTTTTTATTATTATTATGAAGATATTTAATGCGTGGATGTTAATGACTGGCTTGTTTTAAGTGTTGATAGATATTTGGGAAGTGTTTGGAAGTGTGTGGCTCCTGTACGTGTTTAAAGGGCTCATGATCTAGAATGATATTCAAATATGAGCTCTCTTCCGATTGGCTGCTCTGTACTGAGCCTCATTAAAATGTCCTTAAGTTTGAAACAGTTCTCATAACTTGGAGTTTTCTGAACAGTATCAGTTGGGCTGTGTTTGCATTTTATTTGCAGTCTGTACTGTTTTACTACATACAGAACTAGTGAGTGAATTGAGACACAGCCTTAGTGTGCGAAGTTTGGAATCCAGACTTTTCACAGTGTCACTGAGCTACAAGTGAGAAAAGATTAAACCGACGCCACAGGAGATTAGGAGTGTTAATAAGTGTTTGGTGTGTGCAGGTGCGGGGACGAATCTGTGCAGGCCCGCCAGCCTCTGTCTCTCACTCTGGACAGACCCAGCCACACCCTCCTGCTGGCCTTCCACTCCTGCGTGGTCCGGCTGCCTGTAGCCCGCTGCCAACTGCACTCGCGCTGTATGAAGTGAGTACACACACACACACACACACACACACACACACACACACACACACACACACACAAACACTGAACACGTTGTTACATTTTTATTATTTTATTCAGTCAGAACTTATTGTACTGTAGTTTGAAATATTATAAACACTAAAAGTGATTTTTCTTTCATTCAACAACTTTTATTTAAGGAGCGAAAAGCTGAAATAAATGACAAACAAAGTTGTGCGCAACCGTTTGTGCACCCTTGGTCAAATCCCTTTTGTAATACATTTCGTCTATAGACCCTTGCACTTTTACTGCTTATTTTACACCTAAAACAAAACAAATTGTGGCCTGTCAGCTCATTTTCCATTATTAGAAATGATTAAAAATCGAATTTGACTGAGGGGGTTTTAAAATATTGCATGAGGCAGCATAGGGTAATGATCCATTTATGCCCATTTATGGTCATATGCTGTGACATTATCAACCACAAGACATATGAATGTTAGACATTCTCTCTGTTACTATGGATGCAACTGCATCTTGCCTCATTCTACACATATCTAACATTTTGTTTGATGTGAAACAAAGGTTTTTTTTTATCATATTATCTTTTTATACTTGTCAAGTCAAGTATGGTTATTGTCATTTCAACCGTACACCCAGTACACAGTGAAACAATACACCAGACTACAGTGCAGACGGACAAAAGAGAGTTCAAGTTCAAGTATCTTTATTGCCATTCAACATGTTGGAACATTGAAGAACGAAATTTGTTACTCTGGGCCAGCAGCGTACATAGTTAGACACACATAGACTCACTAACCAGTGCTGGAAAAACACAAGAGGAACAAAACAACCCGACAAGACATTTAGTGCAGTCGTCAGTAACTGCTGCTCTGAATGAATTCAGTATTATGACAAATGCTGCACTATATGGTAGTATTTCAGGGTTTGGACTAGACCCCTTTCTTTTAGTGAAGGTCGATTGTAATGCTCCAGTAGACCAAGACATTTTGGGCAACACCATGCTACCAGCTTTGTAGACTCAGTTTGGGGAAGAACCTTTTATATTCCAACTTGTCTGTGCCCCAGTGCATAAAGACATGGCTGGATGAGTTCAGTGTGGAAGAACTGGCCCTCACAGAGCCCTGACCTCAACCCCGTCCAGCACCTTTGGGATGAACTGGAACGGAGATTACGAGCCAGACCAACATCAGTGCTTCAGAAAATGCTCTACAGAATGAATGGACACAAATTCCCCCAGAAACTCCAAAATCTTGTGGAAAGCCTTCCAAGAAAAGAGGAAGCTGTTAAAGATGCAAAGCGGGACCAACTCCATATTAAATACGATGACTCTGAATGCATTAAAGTCCCTTTGGTGTAATGGTCAGAATACTTTTGTCCAAATAGTGTATATTCCAGGAGTGGAGAGTTACATGTGGAAAAATGCAGAACAGAGAACATATATAGATAATACTATAAAGGTATAACTTTATATAACACCAATGCAATTAAGACAATAGGTTTATATTATTAAAAACAGTGATTTACACATAGTACTGCGCTGCTAATACAGTAGAAACTCACACCGCCTCTGGCATGTCTCTGCATGCGGGCCTCGGCACAAGCTTCAACTAGACTAATTGAATGGAGAACCTCCTCATTAATAAGCTACATGCTGATTAATCTCAGTTCAGCTCTGTATTAATGAAGGCGTGGTCTTCCTGCACAGCGCGCCTGGGAGCTTCCTCCTTGCAGTCAAAAATCTCTTTGCTGCAGTGTCCTGCACACACACTCTCATGCACACACACACACACACACACACACACACACACACACACACACACACACACACACACACATATATATATATATATATATGTGCAGTGCTATCTTTAGACCAGGGTAGACTTCACCTTGCGGTGTGATAGCGACCTGCGGCAAGAGCATAAGCTGAAAGTGTGATCGTGCCTAAATCACAGAGGCAGAGCTCAAACGCCTGCTACTCCCAAGCTGCCAGCGCCAGATATTTCCAATGATATTTGTGTCGGTCGCCAGTCAACATGTGGGGGCTGTTACACAGTAGGGTGCAACAATATAGACAACATTATCGACACATATGGAGACCATGCTGCTATTTCTATTGTGCGACTGTGACAGGCTGAGTGGCCTCTGCAGCATTTTATATGCTTCTCATCCAAAATGTAGTTTGTTCACAACTGCATATTCAAAATCCAGTGACGGAACACATTAAGACATCTGTGTTGTTCTGGACTAAACATTATGTGTTCATTTTACCAAACATTATATTGTTTTTATTATTCAAAACACATCCACAAAACTCACATCTTGAAAGGTTATTTTTTTTAATCCTTATATTGATTAGAATTTTTATATATATACTGTGCATTGTGATTATATTTGCAAGGTAAGGTGACAAAGTGAATCAGTAGAGTCCTCTCATGTTTAGATTTCAACTATATAAGCATGTACTACAAACTGCAGGTCATTACTTTGTGTAATAAATAGCAACCAAGGCGGTTTAACCAAAATACTCTGAAAGGCCCATTAGATTCTAGGTATACTATGTGGACAAATGTATTGGGACACACCTGTTTTTCAGGTTTTGGACCCCTTACTTCCAGTGAAGGACAATCTTAATACTTCAGCAGACCAACACACTTCGGACATGTCCATGCTTCTAACTTTGTGGACACAGTTTGGGGATGAACCTTTTCTGTTCCAGTATGACTGTGTCCCAGAGCATAAAGCGAGCTCCATAAAGACATGGCTGTACAAGTTCATATGGAAAAGAGGAAGCTGTTGTAGTTCCCCACCAGCTCCATAGTAAAGTCTCTGTATTTGAATGCTATGTATTTAAAGTCTCTGTTGGTGTAATGGTTAGGCTTCCCCGTACTTTTGTCCATATAGTGTATAACATGGATTAGTGTGTGACAGGGCTGTTGGGGGAGGTGGGGTTGGTTCTTGGCACTCAAGCATCTCCCCCTTTGGCCATAGTGGCCTTTTGGCCCTGTCTACAATTACTTTGCGATTTGTCACATTTTCCTCCCGTACACCCTCCCATGGGCTGACACTTTTTCTCGACCCCCCTGACACCTTTTTTGTCTATTACCCAAACCCATTCTGCACCCCCCTCCCCTTCACCTTTACTTCCTGCCCCTCCAGACCTCTCTGTGTGATACTAACTCAGGGGCATGTGTAGCTATTTTGAGGAAAATGGTAAAGATGCCACAAATAAACTCGCATTCAATTTCACTGGAATGTCACACAGTTCAGCAGAGAAGTAAATGTGAAAAAACTCAAAACCATAGTGAGAATCACCGCTGTCCTTGCAAGCCCAGATTCAGTTTTATTGCTAGGCTTTTAGGTAAGACCCTCATACCTTCAAGTTTCATGTGTCTTTGTACTGGCATTTTGCTAAAACGTGACAACAAAAAGAGTATTTGTACTTTTTAATTTATAAACTATTTATACCATTTTAATTTATACCATTTAAATGTTTTTCACGCCATACGTTTTTACTCCTTATCCATTTATTTCATAAACTGCAGATTTTTTTTACTCTTTTTAAGCTGTTGAGTGAACAACTAAAGGTCAAATTAAAACCAGTTTCCTTTATAAAATGAAAGAATCTGTATCAGTGCGTGTCTGACTCCTGTTAACTGGTGATGCAGAGTCAAATTCTAGACTGTCCTTTGTCTTTAAATGCACTCTTTAATTGTTTCATCAAGCTTATTGAATATTTAACACTTCTCTGGTAAAGGGGGCATTTGTCAGATGCTCTTATCCAGAGCCACTTACAGTCATTAGTTAGAGAGACATTCCCCTGGAAACACTGAGGGTTAAGTGTTTTGCTCAAGGACACAGTGGTAAAAAGTGGGGGGTTTGAACCTGCAACTTTGTGATCATCGGGTTTTGCCCACTAGGCCACTACCGCAGTATAATGATAATTATGTTAGGTGGCTGTTTGTTGCTCAGTTGTGATGTTGTAAACTATGATAATAAAAGTACTCAGGTGGTGAACATACTGTATATGAATTTGTTAGCAAAGAATATTGAGTGTAGTAAAGTGAGGAATGTGCAAAGGTAGAAAATGTACCTTAAATAGCTCAAGTAAAATCTCAGCATTCTGAACTCCTTATGGAGTTCCACATGTGTATCCAGTGATTCGGTGTAGATTAGTTCAGTTGTCTCATTAGAACCTAGAACTCTGGACACTGTAAAAGTGTTATTATGTAATGAACATGTCATTTTGTCAAACCCAATAATTAACCAATCACAGGTGCAGATGAGGATACCTATGGATGTTTTTAATAATGTAATAATATAATAAAGTAAAGACCTGAGGTGGGATGGCGCCCCACCAAGGGTGAGTCCCTGCCTCGCACCCGTTGGTCCCAGGATAGACTCCAGGTAACCGCGAACTTAGTAAGGATTAAGCAGGAAATGAATGAACGAATTAATAAAGTAAATTATTTAGGGTACAAGAATGTTAGGCCAGGCGTGTCTTTAAACCTTTAAAGGCATCCCCAGAAGCGTGGCTACTCCTGTTATTTATTCTACCCTTTTGTGGTATTCTCCTGAGGACCATTGCTGAATTTATTTGGTATGTGAAGAGCCCGATCTAATAAGCCAAACACTTATAGATTTTTATTCAGTTTGCCTCACAAACCACATTTTCAAAGACGAAAACACAAGAATAGGAAGATAGTCACAGATGAGTTGCGTTTGATTGGTACTCTGTTAAACAAATCAATAAGGAGCTCTTACCAAACCGAGCTCTGCTTTGAATGAGCTCGCGCATTGGCTCAGTAAAATCAAAGTGCATTCGGCGGCCTTGTGCTTCTTTTATACAGTAATAGAAATATGTTGACTCACACAGAACACTTATTCTACATGCTTGTACATTTATTTCTGGTCGATGTGGATGTGTATGCGCCAAATCTGGCTACAGATTTAAAATGAGTTCAAAGGAGAATATATCAGGTTCACATGTACATGAAACCTGACACCTGACATATGAACCTTCATATAGCTGTGGAAAAAAGGAAGAGACCACTGCACTTTATTTTTAAATCAGCATCTCTATGAGTACGACAACCATTCCAGTCCAGTGTCTGTTAAATTCCTCCACAAGCACCTCATTCTGCTTCATGAGGGACTGATTAGGGATCATCTGAATCACATCTTATTTAATGAGGAAAAGTATAAAACACTGCTGTAATCAACCAGACTACTAGAAGTTTGTTAAAGGTCATTATTGCCATTTTGTTTAAGAGAGAACGAGAGATTTGAATTATTCAAGTTCTGTAAACGCTGCATCATTTCTCTTAATTTGATGGATTGTCATTTCCATTTAAAAAAAATGGTTTAAAGAACAATATTCAAAGCTGTTCAGTTTAATATCTGCATCTATAAAAGACTAAACCTGAGAAACTGAATTTTTTTTCCCAGTCGTCTCTTATTTGTTTTTCCGGAGCTGTATATGAAAAGTAGAGCCAGTTCTGTAGGATGTGTACATATTCTTGTTCAGTAAAGCTGATGGTTTCTGATTACGGGTGCGAATACGGGTTTACCGTTACACTTTCTTAATGTGTAATGCATTAAACTGAGTTTAAAATTAAATTAAAGTGTTTTGAGAGTGTTTTTAGGTACGACACTATAAAAATAGGCATTTTACCTTAGAAGGTAGAAGGTAGAAGGTAACCCCTGCGATACTGTATTTTAATATGTTGTGCATCTGTGTTATATAGCAGTCTTATGTTGATCCAAGTGTGTGTGTGTGTGTGTTTGTGTGTGTATCCATGCAGGAACTGCATCTCCTCTAGAGATCCTTACTGCGGCTGGACTAGAGGAAGCACCTGTTCTCTCCTCAGACCTGGAACCAGGTGAGACTCACATTCAGCACAAACTGCAACACTTAATCATATCGCTGTCAAACAAAAACTTTACTGGCAAGAGAGAAACATGTACTTCACTTTCATTTACGTATGCAAAAGTATTGGCACCTCCATTTATGCTCCCCATCACATTTTGGTGCACCATAGCGTGGTTCGTTGATATTCTGTTCAGAGACACATTTTAGTAGTACTGTTTATTTTTACTATGGAACAAATGACACGCAAATGGTACATTTTATATGTAGTGGTATAACTCAACAAATAAATAGAAATTATGCGCTCAAATTGCAGAAAAGTGCTGTAATTAATTTTATTTACCCCTAGAGGATGTGTAATTATTGGCACAGCAAAACATGTCATTTAACTAGGAGCGTTCAAACCTTTCAATTAATGTACATAAATGCAACCAGATCAGACTCCAATTCATCATTTTCCATTGATGTTTATCCCAAAACGTGCACAAGATGTAAGGGGAACAGGTTTGGGAGGTTCTGGTATCTCCAGTATTCTTCTTGTTCATTTTTGGGCAGCAGGGCTGATTTCTTCCACTCTTCCTCCTCATTATGCAGGCTACCCTTCGTGCAGGATGTTGAGTACGGCAACACCACTCATCTCGGAGACTGTGATGGTGAGTTATGAGTCTTGCACAGGGCTCGGCCATAGATTTCAATACAAAATCCCTGCTGTGTTCTGCATACTGGATGACTTTTGATGGTTTCCAAGTTTTGTAGCAGCGAAACAGTAGCTAGAACTTTATTTCACCCTATATACCACACACACGTATTTGATTTAATGTATTTCATTTTATTTGTTATTTGTCTAATTGTCTACTCAGTGTAATAAGTATCGAAAGGTTTATAAGTATAGTAAACAACAATGATGCTCTATATCGTAAAATATAGATGTGGGCTTGTGATGGGATTGATACAGTGGTACTAAAGGTAGTGCTGGTATGAAGCTGGCTCATGAATGAATGCTATGATGAGCCCAAAGATGGGCATGAATAGCTTAAATAAGTCAAAAACCTAGTCATGGTCTTTCAATATAGTCAATATTGGAACCAAGCCTCAGAAATAAAAACAACATATCCAAAAAAGACTTATAAAAGAAAAAAAAAAACTTAACTCAGTGTAAGTTTTTAAATCATCATGGACTGATGTTTAAATCAACATGAAACTGATGCTTTGATAATAACAGCTGCCATTTTCAAATTATGCAAAAAAAAAAAGTAAAAGTGAATGTAAAAGTATATATATACAGCTTGAGTTATGTACATAACTCTTGACTCTATTATGACTTGTGTTCAGATATTGTTTGGCAGGTGCTGGCTAGGTATTATTTGACAGATGTTGTATAGATGCACCGAATGTGCAGTATTTCGGTTAAATAGTGGACCCGGATTTCAGTTGCTACTACTTGAGCACCGATGTATGTTTTTCTGGATAAGAGCGTCAGCTAAATGCCGTAAATGTAAATGTACATAAATAACATACATGAATACATTATTTACAAACAGAAAGAAGTGCACAGTGCTGCCTTTTGTGGTAAGTGAGCGAACAACAATATTTGACCATATTTAAAATTAAATAATAGCAAACTGACCATAAGTGCAGACAGCAAGTAAGCATGGCTGTGTCTGAGGAGCTGGGTCTTCTGACTGAGCCTGCAATGTAGAGTTTAGGATCTTCATTCCTCCACTGAGGGGCCGAGACTCTAAAGCAGCAAGACCTAACTCTACAGACGTACTCCCATTCTAGATGGATGAGGTCATATAAAATCCTGTTATAAGATTTTAATTAATATGTCCTTTCAGTTTGAAACAATGAAACATGGATTTGTTTGTATAAAATACAGTGCAGGACAAAGTCAAAGGCTTCTTGTTGGTTTTGATATTTTAGGTTAGTTCTTTTTTTTCTAAGTCAGACCATTTTTATCCTGAAAATGTACAAAGGCAGACATGCACACACACACACACACACACACACACACACGCACACATACACACACACACACTCTCTCTCTCTCTCTTTACCTTGTAAGCCTCGTTTCTATATGAGGCTGGTCTTTTAGCACTTGTCTACTGGCAGCAGCCTACAGCAAGATGGATCAGCTGCTCACAGAGAGAGAAACACAGATGGAGACAGAGAAGGGAGAGAGACAACGACAGAATATTAAGTAATTGAGAGAAACTTTCACACCAAAGTTAGTAGAAGTTAGGAGAAAGGCACTGAGAGGGTGTGACGCGGCTCTAGAGAAGTAGTTCTGCATGTCACCTCTAGAGAAGTAGTTCTGCCATTTGTTTTTGCTCTGACTAAACTGAGATTGAAAACCTTGAGGACCAATTTGAGAACCACTGCTTTAGGAAACTCCCAAGTTTGACAAATTTGGTTTAAAATGTCAAATTTGAAAATGTCAAATTTGGTTTAACTGAATTACATGAGTCTTTACAAAAAGGCGTTTGTTCTCCTACATGCTCAATGTTTGCTGCTTTGTTTGTTTCTAAGACATAAAATAAATGATTATTATGTGTCCACATCTTCACCATCCCAGTGTTGGTAAAAACAGGTGTGTCCCAATACTTTTTTCCACATAGTGTTTGTGCTCTAGAGATGGTCTTATATGAGTGAGAATAACTGTCCGGGTTGCCAAGACAGCGGCCGAATGGACAGATTTTTTCCATAAAAACAATGTCAATTTACATTCATTAAATCCAACCTAATTCACCCTAACACTTATTCTACCCTGATCAGGCTCAACACTAAAACTAATCCTGACTGACCATAATTAAAGTTAACCCTAAACACTTTTGGTAACACTTTTGGTTTACACCACAATTTTACAGTTCTAACGCTAAAAACATCTCTAAAAATGTGTGACCTGATATTATTGTGCGTGTTTATAACTGATTCTGACTAATTGAAATCAGCGCCTCTGATTGAAGCTTCTTGTTAAACTCTTGCACCAAAAAGGGGAATAAAGATAACATGGAGAATAAAGAGCTTCCAGTTAATCTATCTATAATTGTAAATCTATACGTCCCGTAACCGTTTGTTTCTGACTGGAGTCAAAAACTTAGAACAAAGCGCAGATGATTTCCTTTCAAAGCCGTTTAAAGCCCAAATTCCCATTAAGTTCAAAGTGTGCTTTCAGAAGCTGCACAAAGCCTGCGTCCTGGCACTGTAGAATTGAGTTTCTCTCCGTCACGCTTTGTCCTCGTTCCAAATGCGTGGATCACAAATCCGTCGCGGCATCCCAATTTGTCGCAGTGTTCTTTTAGAGGAGTTGTAGAAGTGGAGCGGCAGCGGGGTTCCGTAGCCCGAGCTCTGAGAGCACTTGAGCAGAAGAGCAGAACGGGTTGGCATGCTGGCCCCGGCCGAGGTGATTATAGAGCTGAGGAAATCTTCACAGCAGTGGGGACAGCTCGCAGGCCCGTGGAGCGAGAGTGACGGGGATAGAGAGGGGGGGGAGGAGAAAGAGACTAAAACGTACTCACTTTCCTCTTGGTGTATTGTCAAGGTCTTTAGAAAATCCATCACTGATTCATAAACGCACAAATGCTAACAGCTCTGGTCACGCTGCTGTGATTTTGAAAATGAAAGGGCACGTCCAAAAAAGTGACCATTTGTCATACATGAACAGCACACAGTGGGAACAGCATAAAGGTCTTCCTCTGTATTGATCCCATTCACTAAGTGAAGCAGTGGGCAGCCAGAAACACAGCCCGGGGAGCAGTGTGTGGGGACAGGGTCTGGCTCAAGGGTACCTTAGTGGCGCCACTAGCAGTCCTGGGATTCAAACCTATTACTTTCTGATCGCAGGGGCAACTCTCTAACTACTAGGCCACCAGCTTTCCCAGGGGCTCTTCAGAAATACCATGAACCATCAGACTGGTTAAGTTAAAAGACTAAAGTCTCACACTGGAATGCAATGCACTGAATTCGACATCATAGCCCTTTCCTCCTGTGCTATGAGGGAAACTCTGAACGGAAGCTTGGTGAACACTTTCAGTCAATGTGGGGATAGTGAAGTTTGATATTATTCATTTTTCATGCCTGCTGGTGCTCAGTGGCATAATAAAAAAATCAGAAGACATTTTAGTGGTGGGCAGGAGTCATTATATTTTAGAGGGTTTGAAGAACAATATCTTTTAATGATATGGTGTGGCTTTGGTGCAGATTACGCCTAATCATACTCGCTTCAGTGTCGCTTAAGTATTTAACCATCGGAATTTCTTTTTGAAATAGAACTAGGGCAATTCTGGGTCTGGGATAACATCCCATGATTTAATAAATCATTCTTAATAAGACCAGAGGCACCAACGAACAAGGTACAAAAAAAAGGTTTTGATATAAGTTAGACTTTAAAAGTGAAGAAACTCTAGAACTTTGCTTATAATTCAAATCTTCAGTCATAATAAACTAGCTCTGGTGGAACACCAAAGGTGGGAGGTATCTAGTGACATGAACTTAAATATCCATCTAGTGTCCAACAAATTACAAGCACTTAATCACTCATCAAGTCCACTTCTCATCTTTTTCTTGGTGTAACGACTGATTTCATGTGAAAGTGAGATCCTGTCACCAGATAAATAGAAAAATTTCATTTTTACTTACTACAAAAACTAAACTGTGTCAACGTGTCATATCTCCTTCAGTGGTAAGACATAAATGGTGCACAGTGTGTTTTAGAACAGGATGGTCTTGTTTATTTTTTTTACATTTGCAGTGTTATATTTCCTCATTTGTGTTTATCTTTATAGATTCTAGCTGTTTCTAGCCTTTAACTTACGTAATTTGAGAGAAGTCTTCACTGGAGAGAAGTCCCTGAGTACATGCATGTTGTACAGTGAAGTGTGTTGCAGCGTTGGTTGGGTTTCTGTGATTTCAGCATCCCCAGGCTTTCCTTTGTTTTTGTGTAAGCATAGAGCAAAAGCTTAGGACTTGTTAGGATAATGGCTGCACAGCTGTCAGCATATGTCAGCGTATCGACCGCATTGGCCTACCTACTTTTTCACAGGTCAAAAATATATTACTGCCCACCCCAATGCTTGTAGTCGACTATATTTGTGAGAAAAGGAATGGTCTATTTACTCTACATTTTAATCATGAACATTTATTTCTTTTTTGTGTTGATTCAGCTTCTGGACTGCTTTGCAATTAACGTCTCTCTTCTAAGCTTTAGGATTTTATTCTGTGCTGAAAAAAAAAGAGAAACTTTGGTTTCTGTACGTTCCCCTTTTAGTATTCAACTAGTAAAAAGTATCTAAGAATTCATCAAGCAAGCCATTCATTTTGTAGAGCATTTATGAGGTCAGACAGTGATGTTGGACGGGAGGTCCTGGCTCGCATTCTTCACTCCAGTTCATCCCAAAGGTGCTGGATGGGGTTGAGGTCAGGGCTCTGTGTGGCCAGTCAAGTTCTTCCACACTGAACTCCTCCAGCATGTCTTTATGGAGCTCGCTTTGTTCACTGGGACACAATCTTGCTGGAATAGAAAAGGTTCTTCCTCAAACTGTGTCCACAATGTTGGAGGCATGATGTTGTCCAAAATGTCTCGGCCTGCTGGAGCATTAAGATTGTCCTTCACTGGAAGTAAGGAGTCTAGCCCAAACCCCTGGAAAACAGGTGTGTCCCAATACTTTTGTCTATATCGACTAACTATCTATTCCTCAACTACTTACAAGTACTTATGGATAATACTTGTACTTTCATAGCTACATGCAGACCTGAGTTGGCCCTAATTAAAAGGGTTAGAAGACTATAAGTGAGATTCTGTCAGTAAATTAATTTAACCCCCAAAAATAATTAAAGGACATCGTTTTGTATGATCTGAAGTCCAACTTCCCTTTCTGTGCTGCATGTACTCAAAAGTTTCACTGCAGTTCTCTTGAGTAGTTTATTTAATCTAATACTTTTTTTTACTCCTACTCAAGTTGTTTTCGCTTGGGTACATTTACTTCTGTATGAGTGAGTGTCTCCTTGATGCAGTGGTACTTGAGGATGAGTTCAGGTGGCTTTACTCCCACTCCCTCCTTCAGTATAGCGTTTAGCTAAGCTCGTGAATTACCATGGACTAGATAATTAACCGGTGGAGATAATCAGGTATGTTTTAACTTGGAAAAGGTCTGAACTATATAATGCAGCAAAACGCCAGGACTGGGATTTCGAAGTACTGCCCTGGTGGAGTGAGCTCGTCTACACAGCTGAGCCGCAGGCTCCCCCTGAGGCCATCCCACGGCTCTGATGCCTGCCTGTCATAATACAGGGCCAAAGGTTTTATTTCCCTTAACTGCATTATCTCCTCACTCTAGCTTACTTCAGCTGGACCGGCCATGACCTGTACTTGCTACTTCCTTTTCTTGCCTTGCACATGTTTAAGCATCTTCACTCTGTCAGATAGCTGGACCTGCTTAGACAGGAACTGAAAAAACAGACAAATATTACACAGAAACAACATTAACTCTAATGGTCGGCCATTACCATAAACCGGAGGAGCTGTGAATGAAAAGCCTTTACTTTTAGGATGTAATAGGTTTTTTTTTCCTCCAGAAGCAATTTTCGTTTTACACGTCGAAATATAATTGGCCAGCATATGTCATTACTTCAGAGAGCCTGATGCTGTCAAGGCCCAAGGCAATCATGTCTGCCTTAATAGTAAGAGTGCATCTGTTGAGGCTGAGAAGAACCTTGTACTTCATAGTTAAATTTTAGTCACAGGCAAATGTATGCTAACCAAGAAGTTATTTCATATGTAGCGTGACGCTAGCACAGTATGGAAAAGCACAAGGGGAAATTATACAGTATTAGCCCATTAGAAGCTACTTTATATTGGTATGCAAAGCAGGTGCATGGACATCTTTTGTTAATATTAGAGCAGATGAAACTTATTTTCCGGCTAATCCAGTGCATACAAAGATAAGGCAGAGTCATACATTGTAATGTATATGCATGAGCAACAGTGTGAACAAGGCACACTGGGTTGTTTTCTATCCTTTTCAATCCTACCTTTCTATCCTGTCATAATGGAATGGGAGATAATAACCTATACAGCTAGTTTTGCATATTTAGCATTACACAGGTAGCTAAATAGCAAAATACGCAGATAACATTGTGCTTTATAGGATTATTATAGGTAGCTAAATAACATTAATAATAATCATTGGACTGCTTGCAATATAATGCTACATAGCATAATGCTTTCCAGATGTAATGTTATGTAGCATTACATCGGTAACTAAACTACTCCTACTACTGCTGCTACTACTACTACTAAAACTACTACTTCTACTACTACAACTATTACTGGTACCACTACAATTACTGCTAGTGAAACTACTACTACTACACCTGATGACAATGATAATAAAAATAATAATAATAATAATAACAACAACAACAACAACAACAACAACAACTACAACAACAACAACAACAATAATAGTGGTGGGCTTTTATTGGCGTTAACGTGAGACTCTTATCAGGCTATAAAACAAATATTGCCGTTAATCTATTCACAAAGTTGGGTTGGGAGCTGGGTCTATACTACGCAAGCTATGATGACTTTCACC
>JBBJLR010121552.1:3953-19182 GCA_037577145.1 Brachypetersius gabonensis | reverse complement strand
TGATTGATTGATTGAAAGATTTATTGTGTTTCTCAAATGTTAATAAATGGGATGCTTTGCGTTCCCAAATAGTCATCACTGTCCCGACAATCTCCTCCGTGGTAACAGGAACTCTTATATACGGTATATACGGTAATTAAACATTAAAACACCTGCGGCTTATAGTCGGGTGCGGCTTATATATGGAATAATCTGTATTTTCCCCCAAATTTAGCTGGTGCGGCTTCTATTCAAGTGCGCCTTATAGTCCGGATATTACCTAACGTGCAACATCACGTGATCTCAACCGCGATTAAGACGAAAGACCAAAATCTCTATTGGTAGACAAATTTCTACCGGTATGTTGTGTCTACCAGTATATCGCCCACCCCTAACATAGACACTGGAGTGTGGAATCAGGTATGTGTCACAGTGACACACCACACTATCACAGAGTGTTTCGACACAAGATTCATCAATCATGATATCAAGCATGCAAACAAAACTGCAATATAAACAGCAAGGTTGTGACACAGTGCATTCCAAGAGATAAATATGGGGCAAGAATTGTTGTCAAAACAAAAGATATTGATCTAAAGAGAGCAACATGGCAAAAACCTGTTGCTATTCCCAACCCTGCATTCTAATTATCTGAAAGCACTAAGACCAGTGAATCAGTCTTTCCAGTCCTTACGGGGCATCACACACTTATGACTCTGGTCCTCAAATGGGAAGTGCTAATATTATACTTTTCCAACTATGTACATAAATGTGAATCAATCAATCTCTGCAACTTAGTGCATTAAACAAAACCGTCACAATTATTACATAACCGCCTGATCACCAGCATATACACTCACCGCAAGAACATTCCACAGCGGTTAAATAAGGCTGAAATCGCAAAAGCATGCATGCAAAAATAATTATAGTTTAAATCCTCTGCAGCAAAAGTTAGATCACTGTGTTCAGTTTTCAAGATTTGAGCTAAAAAGCACTGAAAAATCATCATAGTTTAATTTTTGAGCATGTAAATAACACAAAAGGAACTGCTTGATTCATTACAAAGAGAATGATTAAGTTGGTTTAACTTGATTTAGTGTAGTCTTTTTGCCAAACACACACACTTGGCTATCTTGGCCAAACAAAAGTATGGAACAATCATTATTTAAACAGACGTCACAATACTGGTTCGAAAAATTCCCAATTCATTACTTTCCCTGAATCCTCTCACACTGTCTGTGTCCAAGTCATATATATGTAAACAAAAGCAAAAAAAATACATTTTATCGGGACTTGTCAGGGGTCTTACAAAATAAAACTTACTATAACACTATTAGTGGAAACCAATGAGTAATGTTTGTTTATTTCAGCCAATTTGGATCATACATTAACAGCTGTACTCAATGAACAACAAATGATTCACATGACAATCAATTGACAACTACAATTCCGTGATCCGTGACGGTCCTGGTAGGTTTCTGACAGAAAAGGTTTGAACTTTTGAACCTGAAGTTTCCTATCAAAGTCACGGGCAATATGTCATGGCAGAAAACAGTGACCATTGTGCATTTTGAGACGTGTAAAGAACAATCCAGCAGTCAGGATTCTTTCTCTAGAAGAAGCAGGCCCTTTTTCTCTTTGCTGTTCAAACAGAGTCATTATTAACTGACAGACATATTTATGAAAGATCTTTTTCAGAGCTTGCTGGAAACACATTCATCGCCAAATGTCGTATTATCTTGGAAAGCATGAGAAAACATTGCTGCCTACTATCCAGTATAATAATGGACAGACCTGATAAGCTGGGTCTACTACTGTTAATATTCCACACCTTCAACAGGAGATATACCTACTGTTAATCAGAGTAATGTGACGTGTTGTGCACAAGTATTCACTACATTAACACTTGATTCTTGAGTCATAACAGGCTTCACACAGTTACATTCTTTTCTGTACAACATTCAGGGGATTTGTTGATCGTAGTCAAAAGCTTATTTGTTATTATTTATGCCCCTAGACACTAAAAGTCATCATTTCAAAGCAAGCCTAATCATATGACTCCATCAGGCCCTAAGCCTCACCACAGCTGACATTGCTTATCTATCGCTTATGATGCTCAACAGCTGAAAGAAGCTCCAACAGTGTTCATGCTAGACACATGATGGTCAGGACAGAAAAGTACAATCACAGCTTTTGTACATAAACGTGGATAATAAACTCACCAACTGCAACTACAAGACGATGTCAAAATATCTGGCACTCGTTCGCGCTTCGTTTAAAGGCTGGTTGTGGAACTCAACCCTTATATTGGCACCCTCTCATCATCTCATCCCAATAAAGCTATCAAAACTGGATGAGGTAGTTGTGCGATAAGCATGCTATACACATGCTATAGCTTCCTCCTCAGCCTGCACAAGTGAGTCAGACAGCATTAAAATAATATTTCCCTTTCGAGTGCATGTGCATGGCGAGTGAGTAAACCAAGGCTGACTGAATGGATGTGGCACTCAGCAGGATGGCCTAACCTTTACAAGGGTTTACAGCCAGAGACGCATGTATTATCTGTGCTT
The DNA here is from genome assembly GCA_037577145.1 of Brachypetersius gabonensis. Taxonomy (NCBI): domain Eukaryota; kingdom Metazoa; phylum Chordata; class Actinopteri; order Characiformes; family Alestidae; genus Brachypetersius; species Brachypetersius gabonensis. The sequence continues at coordinate 16,633 of JBBJLR010121552.1, read as the reverse complement.
GTGTCTTGAAGAGCTTATTCCACTGTCATTAATAACAGAAAAAAACATCAGATCAGCAGTATTGCTTTATAATATTAAAAGAATCCGCTTTCTAGTAAAAGGCACAGTCATCCTGTCCCATGCTAAGGGCGTTGTACAGAACAGACAGCCTGTAAGGTTAGGCTGTCAAAGTCGTGGTCCATTCAGAGAAACATTTCAAAATTATATATAGTGTTTTCACTTCGCCTACTAAAGCACTGAATCAGCACGTGACATGTAGTTTTAAAATCATTATACGGAACAGTCCTGTAACGAGGTTAACGTTTATCCGAACACGAAATGACTGACCATGCTCGCTACAGCAGAGCCCACCGCTGTCAGAGCGCTGTCAACCCGTTTCAGCCGGTGGCCCGCGGAGACCCCCTCCCGACCACACACACCGAAACCACCAAACAACATTTACCTTTGTATTTTTCGAGAACATCCTCATAGGCCTGCAGATAGTCCCTCTCGTCAGCGAGCACATACCCGGCCGGTGTGTGGTGGGCCATGACCGAGGGTCTGCGGTGACTCTGCTGTTTAGTGGCGGATAATGGAGCCCCGACAGCAGAAAACCTCCAACCTACACAGACCACACCCCTCAAACCATACCCGCCCACCACGCACCCAGAGACCAATCAGCGCACACAACAGCACTGATGGACAGAGGACTTCCATACTCAAATAATTATTTCACATACACGTGTGTCTGGGTGTGTGACAGAGAGTGTATACATCTATTTTGTATGAATATGTATAAACTATACAGTTTTACGTGTGTGTGTGTGTGTGTGTTTGTGTGTGTATATATATATACTGTATAAACACACCTATATATTTATAGGTCCTATGTATAGTGTTTATTTACACTGTTATGTTTGTATTCTATTGATTGTGCTGCTTCTATTTTCTTTTTTCGTTCCGTCCACTTTGCTGCTGTAACACTGCACATATCTGTGGGAGTAATTCAGGATTATCTTATATATATTTACATATTGACACACACTATATACCAGTTCCTGAGGCCCAGCTGCATGTCAGGTCTGCACCAGGACAAAAAACTACAGCTTTATTAAAATACAGTCAAGAGTATCAGTCTGACTAGCTGGAAATGAAATGATGATATACTGAACTTAAACCCATAATTGGATATTATATTTCTGCTAATAATAAAAACTGTATCTTCCAACACTGATATTTATACTTGACTACACCCTTGATGAATATAATGAATGCAAGGGCATGTCAAAGCAATAAGTCTGTGCAGATCAAACTGTGACATCAATTTCAGAACTCATAATCAGCAGTCTAACTTGACCTAATTACTTTCATATTAGATTAGGGCTGTTCAGTGGAGTGCTACGTGATGACAGGCTCCAGTATACAGACAGCCTAACCCTAATGTCAAGACAAACAGACTAATGGCATTCTGCATGTTGTGTTTCTCTTCTATACCAGTGGCAACAGAGTCCGCCTTGTGGCATGTGCCTGAGACTGCTGTTGCTGGCTAACATAACTGGGAGAGAATCCAAGAGCTTCACTGTCCTACTGCCCTCCTCGTTTCCCGCTCAGAGGTGGCTTGAATAAGAAAACACCTACAGAGACGCAGCCACTGAGGACACCAACAGGAGGAATAATCTAAAAACATTGTTCAGCAACAGCACAAAATACACCAACATGATTTCATTTTTAGCTAAAGTAAAATAAAATGAGTCAATTTTTCTAACAAGAATTACTTGTTGAGGCTGTCACAGTTATTTGATAAATACATCCATTCATTCCGTATCTGAGCTGCTTATCCTTAACCAGGTTTGCGGGTGGTGGTGTGGGGGGTGTGGGGTGGGGGGTGGCTGGTGGTGCTGGTGCTGGGGTGTAACCCAGCCCTCAGAGGATGAAAGCACCCTGGACAGGTCCTCAGTCCACATCCACACACACAGAGGCAATTTAGCATTTCCTATTCCCATTAAAAAATTAATCAATTAAAATTCCCTTTTTTGTTGAATCAGCAAAATAGCAAAAGGTACATACTGTAACTGTCCAGTGACCAATAATGTAAGCTAATGTGAAGTCATTCTGGAGAATTTTGGTTGGCTCATTCATCATAAATATTTCAAACAATATAAAATGCAGTTCAAATGATGCAAACAAAAGAGGCACCAAGATATTGAGATGGTTGTTTTTCTCTTGGCAGTGGTGATATTCTCTGTTGCAATACATATTCTAGCTGCTGTTTCTTCATGAAATTTGTAACCAACATTACGGAAATGTATTTCGTTTTTGAGCAACACAGATCTTACTATTTAAATAATGCTGAACATTTAAAGGGAGACACTTTTTAAATTATTTTTATTTTTTAATTTGAAATAAATTGAAGACTTTTCATACATCCATTTTCCAATAAAGTACTTTTGGTTTATTACTTGATTGTCAATATAATCACAATATTACTTGATTACTAATATACTCAAATAAGCAGCACGGTCTTGATTATCAAGAGGTATGTCCAGCTGTTTCGTGGACTATATGTGACACAAAACTGGTGGCAAGCTACCTAGCTCACATGTAAAAGTCTGTATGAGCTGTGACGGGGCAGATTTTGCATCGCTGTGCAAAGAAAAGGAGGATGACGATAAAGCATCATCCTCATCATCACCCTCATCATCACCATGGCCAGGTTTTAAAGGGACAAGCGACGAAAATTTTCTACACGTGATGTTTTATTCTCTTTCTTGTTTTTGATTCATTGTAACGTCACGATGAACGTTCTATTTACATCCCGTTATTCTGAAACCTGACATGAGATCGAACACCACTGTCACAGGCTCTAACCGAATCTGGATGAAAAGAGGCTTCATGCCTTAAATAACAACAGATTACTGATCCGTGCTCGGGCCTACACCCAGTCTAATTCAGCATCTGGCTGTGAAATAGTAATATGGAGCAGCTGAAGCAGCTCTTACCAGCGATCCGCAGAACTGCCCTTTCGGCCGGGTCCAACACGGAGCCCCCCTGGATCTTGCGCTTGGACCGCTCGTGTCTGGGTAAATTCCAGGGTAGTGTGTCCCCGGGGGCCGGAGACACCGAGCCGGACTTCAGGCTCGAGTCATCATCGTCCGAGTAATCCGCCGAGGAGGACATAGAGCAGCGCAGGGACGCGGAGCCGGAGCTCTGAGAGGAGAAACAAAAGAGAGACATTAACCAGTGGCTGCCCAGCCTGTCTTACCTCTATATTCCCTCTGCAAATAAGCGTCGAGCCTGCCTCTCCATAATACACAATAGCAAGACATCTTTGTCTTGTTCTGCTCTCACCGTCATTGTTTTCACAACCAAAAAAACGCGCAGCTTCACGTCAGCATCGGTTCGGTTTCAATCCCCTCTCTCTGACACACACACACACACACACACTAAGCAAAAGCAAAAGCCATACTGGACTGGTCAGGAAGAGGGAAAAAATCCAAACCGAATGCGTCTGGCTCCCCCGACAGGACAGCGAAAAGACTTACCGCCGCGTACATCTCAGCTGGAAATACCGAGAGCCTGGTACCGCTCGCCATGTCCAGAGTCCTCCTAACACTGCCACGCCCTTCTGATGGCATCCAGTCCATTCAGTACACCAGTACATCCAGAACAGCACTTGTAGCATCCGGACTGATCCCCCCCGTGATAAAAATGATGCCAAATCCCTCCGAGAGCGAGTGACAGAGAGGGAGCGGTCTGTCTGGTGGGGAGAGCTGGAGAAAACGCTAGATTCACACAGCGGCAGTGCTGTAGCGCCACCTCTCGTGTTTTATGTGCGTTTGAAATCGCATTGGAAATAATATCTGATTTTTAAAAAAAAATGGCCTATTATTTTTTTAATGGGTAGAACTACAAAGTAAACAATGTTTCACAACAAAACATCTCCCTCATTCCCCAGTCCATAAGGATAATATATGAAAATTGCAAAACAACTCATTTTGAATGACCTGTTTTTGTGATGTCACAAAAACCAACAGGGTGGGAGGAGGTCTGGTGGTAGGGGCGATGCCTCTGTGATCAGAAGGTCGTGGATTTGAATCCCAGAACTAGCAGTGGCACCACACTTGAGCAAAGTACAGTGCCCATTGCTTCACTTGGTAAATGGGTTAAATGCAGAGAAAGAATTCCGCACTGCTCAGGCACTCAAGAGGATTATGAACATGAAAAGCCTTTTTTAAACGTGGCTATACATTAAAAACATGCCTACATGTTTCAGCCAAGATGGTCTTCTTCAGGGCTTTCCATATTCATAATTCTCTCAGGCTGCCTCAGGAGTTCTTACTTTAAAAAAAGTACCTTAATATCAGTTTTAATTCATGAATGCATCTCACTTTCTGTCTTAATTAATGAATGTATCTTAATGTCATTATTAATTATGACTGTTTTTGGTATATACCCAAACATTGTCAGTCAAAGGGGAAAATACACTATAAGGGTCTTTAAACAAAAAGTGGAATGTACCTGGAGGCCTGATGATGTGCACAATAGTAATGGGCAGGTTTATTATGACCTGTACCAACTCGCCAACCCACTCTCTCCAAACAAGAAATATTTGTTAATCAATGACCCAAACCTGACCTTCTGTGTTACTGTAACTGATTTATAATTTAGTCTGAATTCTAATTTTTACTTTTTCCTATTACATTTTCTAATAAGCTCACCAAAAGCCTGTACATCTCGGGCAGATACTATTTAATCTCATAATCCCGGTGATACTGAGGCAGTATATTACTATTATCTAAAACTTACAGTAGAAATTCAGAAAGAAACAAAAAACTTGAATGCTGTACTAAGCAGAATAATAGTGGTTATTTACAACTAAATATCCAGAGACTGATCTTTAAATGTAAGAACCAGCAATCATGAATGGCTTACAAAACACCCACCATGTCTTTTATTGCTAAAAGAAACATGAAAATTAATACACTCACAAAACGTAATACCTTATTAAAGCTATTTGTTCTCTTGATAAAGTCATTAGCAACATTTGCTATTCCAGGTTATTCTAAATAATCTCCTTTTAAAGTCTTACTGAACTGTTGGTCAGGCAATATTCTTTCCATGACGTAAGGAGTATCCATGCAGGGATTTCAGTATTAAAGAGAGAAGATTTTAAGAGGGTGGTCCTGTGAAATTAATTCTGATCAACACCCACAGGACGTCTATGCCCAGCTTCTTTTCTAAATATCCATTATTTTCTTCTCAGGTGACCTTGTGAGAGAGGTTCCACGTTTCCGAGGTCATCCAGATTTTGTTCATGAGGTCCCTGAGGTCCAAATTTGCATCAGTTATTTTGCTTGATATTCACTGTCTAGCTGAAGGTCAGTATGGTCTAGATAGACTAGCATGCAACCCCCACAGCTGTCTGTAACTGATCTGGATTAAAAAGCCTGACACTGTGAAATATTCTTCCTACTACACATAAGTAAACTGATGCTGATACACAGCTTTAGCGTTCATAGGCTCTGTAACTTCAAAAAAAGATGTAAATGTTCTTCTGTGAAACCTTGACTCCTGGAATTCATGCGAATGTTACTTTGACATTCATCGCCTGCCTAAACATTGTTGCAGACCAAGTACATCCCTTTATGTTGCTGTTAACAGTTAACTGTATGTTCTAACAGCAATGGCATCTTTCAGATGGATAATTCACCCAGTCCAACTGCAAACACTGATGACGAACAGTTTGAGGAACAAAAGAAAGAGTTTGAGGTTTTGATATTGTCTCCAAATGATCTGATCACACATCTGTGGGATGTGCTGGACAAACTAGTTCGATCCATACAGGCCCCTCCCCCAGCTTACAGGACTTAAAGGATCTGAAGCTAACGTGTAAGTGCCGGATACCTTCCGAGGTCTCGCAGAATCCATGCGTTCACGACACCACAGGCCCACAGTTTTATGTTTACTGGTGTGTGTGTGTGTGTGTGTGTGTGTGTGTGTGTATAACATACGCAATATAATATATACCAGGTATATATTAGCCCGTCCTGATTTGTTGCCTAATTGTGCTTCATTCAGAAAGCAGTTTGGATCAAAATAAAAATGACATGTTTTACACTTAGAAATTCATATTTCAAAATGCATATATTCAGTGTATACATACATATGTGTAGATACCTTCATTTGCATATACGTCCTATATGGACTGTATTTACTACTAATGCTATTTTAATGAAAACTCTTATTTTAAAATGTATGAAATTTTAAAATAAGAGTTTTCATAAAAAATGCATGAACAAACGTGAGCCCTTTAAGACATGAAATATCTCTCTCTCTCTCTCTCTCTCTCTCTCTCTCTCTCTCTCTCTCTCTCTCTCTCTCTCTCTCTCTCTCTCTCTCCTGGGTGAACTGCATCAGCAAATAGTTTAACCCAAATAGTTAAACCCAAACAGACAGTCAAACTGTAGAAATTCAGTTCAGAAAATCTGAGTCCACAAACTCAGTGATGTGATTCAAATGGATGGAAGGTAGACACAAGGCGGAAAATAACATTAAAACTGTCTCTTAAATGTCTGTTATAAGTGGCTATTCACAAAATAATGGTATGATCCACATACCATTATAAAGACCAGAGAAGTGTTCATTGTTTGGCTCTTATATATCTGCAGTTTACTTTCCATTGTGAAGCACTCTGAGACAAACGCCAGTGATCATATATCCATCATAATGGATCTGCAAACCCCTGAAGGATCAAATGCTAAGGCAAAGTGGGACAGGTCAATAAAAATAGAACACACACTGAACTGAGAGGGTGTCCGAATAAAGAGGAATATCTAACCCAGGGAATGTAATTTGAGGACAATCCTCAAATTCCCTGGTTAATCCTCCATAAAACTGAATAAAGGCTGAACACAACATTAAATTTAATAGGCAGTGCCCTTACTAGTTATTATTAACAGATCACTTGAACATTTAAACGTAAGTAAATTACATGATTTATTACAAAATTACATTGTTTATTATGGTCAGTATTCTCTACATTTACACCAATAAGCCACTTCTTTAAGTGCACCTTGTAGCTACACTCACTGTCCATTTTATCTGTCTTACTATACATGGCCAAGGAAAAAAATAAGAGACCGCTTTCCCTTTTTTTCTGTTCACTGTTTGTACAATTTGCGGCTATGTGTGTGTGTGTGTGTGTGTGTGTGAAATGCACAGGTTGCAATTTTTTAAATGAGTATAATATGTACATATATCCATTATTATACATATACAACCATTATACATGTACATTATCATACATATATCCAATGTATAATAAATCATTTGTACTATAGTGTATTATTTTTACATTTTTTTCTAAAGATTTTTTGTTCTAAAGATTTTAGTGTATAAAACAAAATTGAAATGCACATTTTACACAGACACACTCCCAGAAATTACAAAAGCAATATCCAGAACAAAAAGATGCAGTGTCTTATTTTTCCCAAGGCTGCAGGTGCACTTTGTAGCTTTCAGTTAAACTCTAGTCCAGTGCTGACAACTGATGTATGGGGTAAAGCAGGGTAACAATAACATGATTGTAATAAAACTACAAAGAGTTTATAAAGGGGGTGTATTATAAAAAGGAACCAGTGGAGCACCGGATGAAGAAACAGCAAGAGCACCCACATGCACACCTCCACAAGCACTCTAGTCACATCCTGTTTTCCTGATGTAAATATCTGACAATGGAGAGAAGGTTTCACATCTGATTCCCTTCCTGCCTTTCATCAGCCTGACAGAAGGCATCAAAGATAACTCCAGATTTTTAAGCTGTGCTGAAAACTACTTAGGTCATGATCAAAGTAAATCTATAACAGGAATCTATATCCGGAGCAATTTTCACTGCGAGTTGTGTAGCCTAACGATAAATATACAATTTATTGTATATAATTAAGATAATAAAGATAATTAGGTTGTTTAGCTCAATCTTAGTCTACATGTGTGAAATCTATACCTTTAATTGAAGTAAATTTAGTATAAAAAAACAAAATATACTTAGTACTTAAAAAATATCGTGTGCATCAGTTACTGCCAACCCTACTTTTTATCCGCCTTTTGTCAACAGAACAGCAGTGGATTGTCTATGTTTTCTTTAATGTTTAATGAGTCTGCAGCAATCTGAGGCCATTTCTCAAAACATAATCTCCCCAGATCCTCCAGCCAGAGTGTCCTATCACATCTCCTGGTACTTCTTGGAATCCATGATGCCATGTATCCAAGCAAGATTCCCAGACACAAAACATCACAGAGCCGCCTTAACAATGACTTTAAGCTTAGAAATGAGAATGAAGCCTCTTCTCTTTACAGCCATTTTTTGTACTACAACCATTTTAATGTTTTTGTCCCTAAAAAAACCTTGTTACACAAGTGGCTAACAAAGTCCAGGTACCCATTTTTGCGAACAGATTTTCTTCTGAAACATCTTCCAAATACTTTGTTGGTATGACATCTACACTTTTTGGAGCTTTGGGGACATTCTTGTCTCATACCGTCTTATATTGTTACACTGTTTATAGTGGCTATATTGGTCATATTTTTTGCACATTTCTTCAACCGTTGCACATTTTGTCTTGATACATGATACCATGTTGCATCAAAACAATGCTGGTGCTTCCACTCCAATCATTTTACCAACACCACAAGTGAACTGTTCTTGTGTGTCTTGAAACCATGTTTCTTCTCCTCCCACTGTGACACCTTCTTCTTGAACGTTTTGGGCAGCACTGATGCAGAGTTTCACATCATGACACCTGAGTTTCTGCCAGGTGCAATTTTCAGAAGAACATGCCAGAATCAATATAAATTAATCAACAACCTCGGAGGCACACAGTTCCGATGGATTGTGTAATTCGGAAGTTGTTGTTGACTGGAGTCGGTTCTTGAGTCCCATCCCTACCTGTACGTGAGAGTAAAAGTCACATGTCCTCTTCGAGGCAGATTCACTAGAGTTGCTGTGGATATGGGGACGGTGTACCTGTTGTTCATAGAAACTGCCTGAATTAGTCTAGTTTGTGCCACCCCATATTTGCACCCCAGTGAAAATATGTCATGGGTGACTGCTTAAGATCACCCATTAACACTCTGGTAGACTTAAAAACTCAACATGCTGCAGTTATATTTATTCATTAGAATTTCTAAGGGTGTCAATAGGTGTGACACATGTATGCTAAATGCATTCAATATGAATTTTGAGAGTAAGGCAGTTATGCTCTCTTGGACTCTTAGCCATGGATGTCTGTGACATGACCAGGGATGGAACCTGCAGTCTCCCGAAGATACAAACATTTGAAGGAACATTTATTTATAAATTTTACAGCTACTAAATTCCAGTAAATGGGTCTTACAAAATCAAAATTTAATTCTAACATATCCAACACACTCTAGTCTTGGATATGTTTGTATGTAGACATACTGCATGGCCAAAAGTACATGAACACACCTCCAAATCAGTGAGTTCAGCTATTTCAGCCACAATTAAGTGCATAAAATTAAGTACATCTTGCATAGACAAACATCATGGATCTGAGGGGCTCAGTGAGTTTTATTGTGATGTTTTCACAACAAGCCACCTTTCCAACAGACCAGCTTGCCAAATGTCTGCCCAGCTAGAGAAGTACTGGTCAACTGTAAGCACTTTTAGTGGAAAGTGCAAACATGTAGTAGCACCAACAGCTCCATCATAAAGTGAAGGACCAAACTAGCTCACAGGACTCCTGAATTTTGACACACAAGGCAAGTAATTATCATCTATCCTCATTTACAACACTTGCTATGGAGTTCCAAATGATCTCTGCAAACAAAACTAAAAACTGTTAATTGGGTCTCTCTGGAGTGATGAATTACACTTCTCCATCTGACAGTCGGATTAACAGATCTAGGATTGGCGGCTGCACGAGAATGTCTTCGACTGCAAAGTGCCATGTTGGTGGAGGAGGAAGAAACTCCACTGAACTCCTTAGATCCATCGAAAGTAAATCCTAACGCTGCAGCATGCAGTGGCATTGAATGCTTCCAGCTTTGTGGCAACAGTTTGGGGAAGACTGTTTCCAGTTTCACCATAATAATCCCTCCATACATCAATTTGACTGGACTGTTAAGAGCCATAATTTCAGCCCCATATAATACCTTTAGGATGTAGAGAAATGGCAACTGCGAGCCAGGCCTTAACATCCAACATCAGTGTCCAAGCTCATTAATAAACTTGTGATGAAATGGAAGTAAATCTCTACAGCCAAATTCCAAAATCCTGAAGAGTGGAGCAAATGGGCAGAGTTTGGAATGAGATGTTAAACAAGCACATGTGGATGTGAATGTTCATGCGTCCACAAACTTTTGGCCACGTAGTGAATGACAACCTAAAAAGTAGGACAGGATAAAATTATCCCTTATCTTAGTAGATTGTAAGACTTTGTTGTGTATTTCAGACAATACTTCAATTGAGCCAGGTTAAATCTAATTCAACCAGGCATAATGTAAAATATTTGGACAAAAGTATTGGGACAGACCTGTTTTTCAAGGGTAGGCCCCTCATGTCCCGGGGAAGAATACCTTCTATTCCAGCATGATTGAGCCCCAGTGCACAATACAAGGTCCATAAAGACATGACTGAATGAGTTCAGTGTGAAAGAACTTGACTAACATGCACAGAGCCCTGACCTGAACTCCATCTTACGCCTTTGGGATCAACTGGAACAGAGATCGGGACCCCGCATCCAACATCAGTGCCTGACCTCCCACATGCTCTACAGAATGAATGGGCACAAATTCCCAAAATCTTGTGGAAAGCCTTTCAAGAAGAATGGAGTCTGTTAGAGCTGCCAAGGGAGGACGGACTCCATATTAAAGTCTACGTATTTCAATGCTATGTGCCTGTTGGTGTAATGTCAGTCTTCCCAATACTTTTGTCCATTTAGTGCAATAGAAGCAGAAAAGGAAATGATGGTTGGCTGGCCTTTAGTGAGCGACATGGATCAGAAAATACACTTACTGGTTTGCGCGTTGGTGTTACTTGGACTGAGTGATAGAACTCGGGCTGGACTCTCTTCTTGACTTTGCGTTTCCTCAGGGCAGCCGTAGAGTCGGGGTCACTCTCTGGGATGTCCCTGAGAGGCCTCTCCTGAGAAACTCTGATTCGAGCGCTCCTCCTGACATGCCGGGGACTATGCCGGAACCCCTGGCAGAACAAAACACAAAATCAAAACCCACATGTTAGGCCTCTGAATTAAACCCTTACCTTTTCCAACCTCACATCTACGTCTCCACAGTTCTGGCCTGTGAACTAAACCAGGCAGATTCAGTCCCGTCAGCAGCAGAGAGAGCGCTGATTACCCGCGCACGCGCACTGCGCATTTTAGAGCATTCATCATTAACGCACTTCAAAAAGTGCACGAAGACACTTAAAACACAGTAAAACCAAGCACAAGTTTTATATAAACGATTTATATTATATATATACGGACAGAATTGTGCCTCTTTGCCATAAAGTGACAATGACAGGCGAAGAAGAAAGGGGAAGAAAATTACCTCAGATCGAAAATGGTGTGATCGAAGACCAGCTTCTGGAACAAAATCGGAATAAAATTGAAAAGAGAAGAGCTTCAGTTAGTTTAATGTCTATAAAATAGTAAATGTGCTCATGTAGCTTACGCATGAAGTCCTTTGTGTATTTCAAATAAATGTATGGAGATTTTAGTGGATGTGCGGTTGAGCTGCCTGATGTGGGTGAATGATGCAGAAGATGCTGAAATGTCATTCAGAGATGAGAGAGAGATGAAATAACCTGTCCACGGATAAAAAAAAATACACATTTGCGACCTGGAGCATCGACACAGCGGCGTATAGCTACGCACCTCGACTCCTTGACCGCCTCGCCAACACTGATTTTATGGGAATTTTCTCATGGCGCAGCCTTCGGTGCCAACAGCAGAGGAACAGGATCGTGGCGACGGTTCCGAGGAGCAGCAGCAGCAGAAGCAGCACGCACTGCAGGCTCAGGGGTCTCAGCAGAACCAGAAACGCTGCAGCGATCATGTCGATGTAGGGCAGCACCACCTGCACGCCGGCTCTGGCTGTTTTCTGATCTAATAGTCCATGCCGAAGCCGGGGGCTTCGCCTTTCCAATGCACGGACTGGATCTGGATCTCTATTGATTTCAATAATATGAGACAGCGACCCATGACTCAGCACCAGCCCCTGTTTCACCACTCAGGCAGGGCCGGAGCATCTCACTGCGTCTGAGCTCAGCAGAGCTGCAGAGAGGAGGATATTTAAAGGCATCAGCTTCTCTCAGACACTGCAGGTTCAGAGCCTCAGCCTGACACCACACACACACATACACACACACACACACACACAGGCGTGCAGTCATGGATGTGTCACACAACATTAGCTGTTTTCTAGCTGCATCCTCATTTGTTTAGGCTTTTTTGACCTACAAATACTTCAGAATGGAAACGTTACTTCTATGGTCCGTCAAGTAAACCCACTCTCTCACTGTATTAAATCGTTTAAAGGAACCTTACAATGTTTTCATGGGGAAAGTGGGGTATTTTTCACGTTTTTTTTTTTTTTTTTTGGGGGGGGGGGTGGGGTGGTTGAAATTATTTCAGTGAAACGTGCTTTCTCAAGTAAAGTCCAAACCACTTCCAAAGGAG
>JBBJLR010121545.1:0-19183 GCA_037577145.1 Brachypetersius gabonensis | reverse complement strand
TCTACACACCTTCACACACACCATCATACATCTACACACCTTCACACACACCATCATACATCTACACACCTTCACACCATGTTATTAGGTCAATGTTTCACAGTGTGATTTGTAATGATTGTGTAAGATTGCTGGAATCTGCAGAAGTGCAGGCAATTTCTGGGGAGCTGTGGAAAAACAGCCATGGGCCAGATGTTACATAAACACCATCTGGTGGACATTTGTAATATTTTCACATGCATCTACATCCCATCCCAGCTCTATAATTAGTCTTATTAAGTAACATGTTTTCAAAATGATGTCACCACCTATTTCGACATGCAAAGAAAATGATCTTTCCAAGTACACTGATCATGCATCTTTCTGCCTCCCATCTTCTAAAACAGGCCATTACATGATCTGGATTTCAGACAGAAAAAAAACTCGTGTTTTGGAGAAAATGCAGACCTGTATGCACCAGCTTTTTTGGCCGAGGCTGAGGCAGTGACTCTGTAGCTCTTATGGCTGCTTTTTTTAGCGAAGTGGGCCTTTGTTAGCTTAATAAAAGTGGATTGCCACCGAGTTTTCCAAATTTTCTTCCAATTAATCATTTATTTAGAGTGGGTTTTGCATGCAAATGATTTATGTAGATAAAATCTCTGATTTCTTGACAGTGGTAGTGAATGGAACACAAACATAATCATTTTAGTTTTCCATCCAAGCCCACCAGTGAAGCTACACGTCTTCTAAATGTTTATACGGAATGATGGTAAAATGGTAATATAGTGGCAAATCTCTGGCTTTCAGTCTGTGACGTTTGTGTGTTGCAGGGTGAACAGGAAGGAGGAAGAAGAGGAGGAGAGTGAAGCAGGGCTGCAAAAACAAGGCAGCAGGCAGAAGAAACAAGACCCTCATCGGACAGCTGAGGATGATGATTTTGATGATGATGAAGATGAAGAGGGTTTCGGTGAACTGGACAGTGATTGCAATGATTGTGATTTAGCAGCTACAGGAAAATAAACCTCTTCTAGTTTTATTCTTGCTATTGTTTCTATAGCCGAAAAAAGGCACTGCTTCTAGTCCGAGCCCGTTTGGAATTTTGTAATTCTTCCAATACTAAAATGTGTGTAATTTGTGTAAACACTAACTCCCGCTTTTCACAGGGGTTACGTTCCAAGAGTACCTGCGTATAGTAAAAAAACACATTGCGTTTTGGTTAAAAAAAAAAGCCTAAAAATGTCTAATTTTACAGTAGAAACCCTAAATATGCTCCCAGAACACTTTAATTTCATTTTAACACAAGACTTCAACTGTGGAGTTTGAAGTGTCTTTCGCTGCCGATATATGCATCGGAAGGTCTTGGGACAAAAGTATTGGGACACGTGTCAAGGTGAATAGGTCCCCTTGTGTGAAAACATCCAGAAAAAATATAGGTGGAGGATAGTTGCAGTTTCCGCACTATTGTGGGGATTTCAGCATAAAACAGTGATTGTATTTTCATCCTCTTGTGTTCAAAATTTGCGCCTAATGAAGGGCAATTTGCGCAAATCATAATGAAGCTGTAGAGCCATAACTTGAGTTGGAAAGCGCCGGGGAGCTTAGCAGTACCGAACAGCCTGGGAGCCCACAGGATTTCAGTCCTGAAGGAATACTGCTGAAAATATCAGGGTGTTTTGAAGAACACACCATCATAAGGAGTGCAACTCACTGGTAAACCAGTAGGTTCTGTAAACCTTGCAGCCTGGGACAAAACCTCCTAGACATCCAAGGCGAAGCCCATAGCAGAGTGACGGAACGAGGAAACAGAAACTGGTCAAAACAGTCTCATTCTGTGTATTATGGCTGAAGCACCTTGAAGGTCAAGAACCAATCCTGTGCTTGCATAACAAGTTTTAACCATCACCAACTGAAGAGAGGGCCATACACACTGCCTGGATAGATTTCAAGTCAGCGTTTAGCCGAACGCTGCAGGCAGCCTTTTTAGACGAGGTCTGTTTTCAGCACTGCAGGACTGCTGAGCTGGAAAAACCTTACTTGACATCGTAATAAATAAAAAGAAATCTGAACCAAGATCAGTCAAATGTCTGGAATGACTGCCTGTAGAGATGAATTTTGGTCTTTTTTTTTTTTTATCGCACAGTAAGTCAAACTGCTCCCACATGTCTTTTCCACCTCAGTGGGGAGCTGGATGTTGGGGGGAGCTTTGGCAACTAATCCAGAGAAAAGATTCGGGCGTCCAATGACGGAACATTAGCCTCAGAGCTCCTGCATGTAACGAAAGAAGCAAAATCTGAACTCCAAACATGTCTCCAGTCCATGTCTGGAATAAGTGGGAAAAACTGCAAACGACTTTTTGCCAAGTTATTCCATTAAGACCAATTTGATGGATTTTTTTATGAAGCTTTTGTGGACGTATGAGGAAGATGGCTATGAGTCACAGACAGTCATCTGACAAGGATCGCCATCCTCTGAAACATCTATTTCAGGTGTTATTTTTTCAGACCACGATCATGTCTGTATATGTCAAAGGACTCTAGGTTTATGTCCTGTTCATGATTTGCTCCCAGATGGATTTTCTATTTACTGTTAAAGAGCAGTGAGAAATTCTTGCAAGTTTGTGTTTCTGAATCATGCAGACGATAGAGAATTTTACTCTTCTCAACTATGGTGGGAGGACCTAATTCAGTTCAACCATGGTTGGAGGATCTTAATCAGTTTAGCTATGGTCGGAGGATCTCATTCATCTCAACAGTAGTTGAAGGAACCCCGTAACCACAGCCATGATTGGACAGTCTAAATCATCTGAACCATGTTTGGAGGATCTCATTCACCTCAACAGTAGCTGGAGGCAGAGGCGATCCTAGGGTCTGTTGGGGCAGCTCTCGTTCGCCATCTAATGGCTTGGGAGCCCCAAGCAGCTGCCTGCCCTGCCTGCTGACAAGATGCGCCTCTGGCTGGAGGAACTATAAATCATTTGAACTATGATTGGAGAATCTTATTTACCTCAGCCATGGTCAGAGGATATCAATCATCTCAAACAAGGCTGGAAGGTCTCAGTTATCTTAACCATCTTAGGAGGACATCATTCACCTTCACCATGGGTAGAGCACCTCAACCATGGTTGGAGGACTTCAATCACCTCAACCATGTTTGGAAGTTCACAGTCATCTCAACCATAGTAGGAGGATCTCAGTAATCTCGAATGTAGTTAAAAGATCTCAAACTTTACCAGAGCTTTAGAAAATCACTTTCAAAAGTGAACAGCTTGTTACTATTGTTATGGCTGCTGCACTAATGTTTTTTTATTATTATTTATTTTTTACTTTGTTTATCAGGCATGTTTTTAAACTACTGATTCGACTGCGATGGGGAAAGGCTGCTGCATCTGCTGAAGGTCTCTTGATGTTTTTCATTCTGCTGTATTTTAAAAGAGGATTGTGTTTATAAACTCCCCAGTGAACGCTTGCACGAACAAAAACGAGGAAGGAATCCAAGGAATCATCAGATCTCGTGATTTTATTACTCACAGCAATGTGATGGATTATCACGCCCCCCAATGACGTCATATTCGCTTTCGCTGCTCTCGTGATTTTTGGTGCAGTTCCACGCCGCGCCGCTTGAGGTCACTATTTTATGATTTACTGCCATCAAACGAAATCCTGTAATAAAAAGTAAAAAAAAATAGATGGATGGACGGACGGATGGATGGATGGATGGACTTTAGTGAAGTCTGTTCAGCTGTCAATAGACCAACTGTCTATGGACTACACCAGTTGCTATAATTTTCTTTTACATCATTTCATCCCTTTTTTTTTTTTTTTACCCGTTTTTAAAACATTAAGTTAATATGTAATCATTAATGTATTGCTTGTGGTATTTGCAGCTTCTGTAATTCACTATAGCATGATGGTAGCTTGTGATGTTATGAGCAGGATAAAATTGAGTAATGACTTATCATATATTCTTTAGTGAGTAGTCACAAATAGTATGTGCACTTCATACCAAAATATTGAAAGTTCAGCATTGATCTGGTTAGTGCAGTATGTAAATACACTCGCATAGCTCTCTAGAAGCTACCACATTGTCAGATCGCTGCATTTTTTACATTGAATCTGATGATTTGAGTGTCCAGGTAGTTAATGAACCCTCAGGCTAACTCAAAGCTACTGTGAAAAATTGCAGGCACCACTTTATTGAACAATTCTGATAAATGGCTAGTAGGTTACTATTTACTCAATAATACAGACATGCTCATGAATTATGCAGGACAGTTTGGTTGAAGTACCAAACTGTATTGCTGTGACAGTGCAGACCTCCTTAGTCTAGGCAAAACATCGACTTGGTCGGTGTCTCTGATTTCCTTTGAGTACAGATGGAGAATCAGACCTCATATGAAGTGTTCTCATTATCATGTAAAGGGCAAAAGCCGATCTTACATCAGCACTAATGTAGTAATCTTAGAAGGACCTTATCGGATTTTAAAGTGATCAAGGGTCAGCTTTTGCCCTCTGGACCCTGAACACTGTGGTTATATTGGCCGAGTAAACATGATGTATATACACTGAGGGAAACAAGTGTTCAGTTTTTATTCTGTAATAGAAATTCGGTTCGTACACCGACTTCTAACCACATTACACACAATGTGTTTCACTATGTATTCAAATATGAAACTGATGCTACAGATATAACTAATTTCTCTTGCAAATTGTGTCTAGGGTTGCTATGACAGAAGCAGTCAAATGGGAAAAGGTAGTAGACATATAGCAAAGACATACCCAACCCTGTCAAAACAAACTGGTGGAAAGTTCATTGAACCACAGCTAATCGTTCCCAGACAGGAGCACAATGCAAGATTTCTCTCTGACTTGTGATAAGGAAGGTAAGAGAAAAGCAAGCAGTGCCCCTGCAGTTTGCATATCATCACATTCAACAGATGATGCCATCACAATCACCCTTCACCAGGACCTCACCCATCTAGATAAAAAGAGCACTGGTGTGAGAATGCTGTCCATAGACTTCAGCTCAACCCCGTCATTGTGATAGGAAAGCTGAGACTGCTGGGCCTTAACACCTCTGTATGCATCTGGATCCTCCTGAGACCTCAGTCAGTCAATATCACGAGCCACATCTGTGCAGATGGTTGAAATGACAAACAACTACTTGATTTATTCAGTCAGTCTCAAAGAGGTATTGGACGTGAACTGGTGATTAATCATGTCTATCAGATGTCTCTCGTACATGAATCAGTGAGTGCGGTGGGCTTTCTTGGCTGATGGACCACTCTTAAAGCAACACCGCTCTCAGTCTGATAGCTCTTCTGTGCCTTATATATTTGTACTGTTGCTACACACAGTACCATCTGAATGACACTGCCTTGCTGAGAATAGTCCAGTAGTCGAATTAAATCCAGTCTACAGTGGTACCTGATATTAACTGCACACTAAAGTCACCACACATTTCAGAATCTTCCTTTTCACTGCTATACAGGGGGGCTTTGTGTCGTAACTCAAAGACCCCCTTGTATATATTTACAGTAGTTACGTTCCAAGAGCACCCGCGTAAAGTGAAAAAGCGTGTTGTGTTTTGGTAAAAAAAAAAAAAAAAAAGCCTAAAAAACACCTATTTTTCTAGTGTAAACTCCAAATATGCCCCCAAATATGCTCCCAGAACTTATTTCAGTTTAATTTTAAACTCAGTTTAATACATTACTCTGAAAGAAAATGTAACGGTTAATAAATAATCAGAACCAGAAAACTTTAAAGTTATGGTCTTCAAGATCATCACCAGATTCTCCAACCAGAAGCCATGGAGAACTCTGCTTAGAGTCAACCCATGGAAGGCCGTCGGACCAGAGGACATTCCTGCTGGAGGTTGTGCTGACCAGCTGGCAGATGTTCTCACAGTCATCTTCAGTATCTCTCTGAGCACCGCCGTTGCTTCAACACGCTTCTAAGCCACCGCCATCATCCCTGTGTCAAAGAAGGCAGTGTCTTGTCCCGTCGCACTCCTGCCCGTCATCATGAAGAGAGGCTTGTCATCAGGCACATAAAATCACAGCTGCTTCTCAAACTGGACCCCCTGTAGTTTGTGAATCATCCTAACAGATGATGGAAAGCTGAAACTACTGGGCCTGTACACAACATGTCCTGTAATGTAGGCAAAAGAAAATAAATAGCTTCCTGTGATTACTCTCCGTTGAACATCGATGGCTCCTCTGTGGAGATTGTTCAATGCGCAATGTTCTTCAGTATTTGTTGTGAAATTTAACTTGTTTTTTTTAAGCTGACACAGAAAATATTCAAAAATGGTTATTTACACAAGATCAATGCTAGAGAAAACTCTCGGGAAGACAAGGACAGCGAAAGTTATGGCAAAGGAAAGAGCTTTTTCTGTGTTTTTGGGGAACATTAGAGGGGGTTATATGATGTCTTATAGTATTAGAGATCATTTATGGTGTGTGTGTGTTAGATGTGTTAAATAGTGAATGCGAGTTCTTCTCGCCAGTCACCCTCCTCCAGAGTCTTAGCTCCGTTGTTGGACAAGTGGAGTAGTACCTGAGCCTGCCAGTAGGAGAGCTGTACTTTCTGAAGTACAGAGTCTGTTTTGAAGTTGATTGCTGAGAAGAAAGGAGAAATATGCATTATACTTTGCATTATTCTTTCTCATGCTTGCCATGATACAATTTAAGCAGTGAACACACTGTAATAATGAGGATGATGAGCACATGGTAGTCAAACAGACTTATATGTTGCTTTTGCAGGCTACAATCCTGTTGATCTGCTACCTGCCTTTATGTAATGACTGACCCGCCCGTAAAATTCCGGAATGATAAAATCCGCCCATTTCATCATCTATCGACGGGTACCCGACTAGGACTAACAAGGAATAACACCAAATGTAGACATTTTTTCACTGACCTCAGATGTAGTCCATCAGCCAAGACGTGTAGGGCTCAAATTTTGCTTCTTCATTTTAGAACTGGAGCTATGAGGCTAATAATCACCCACTTGTGGAAAGTGAACCAAATTCTACTATATGGCCAAATGCTGAGAGCAGCCTTTTTAAACAACCGGGTCTATTTTCACAAACCATCTCAAGAGGAGTGCTGATCTAGCATCAGACGTTGTGGCAATGACCATCATAAATAGGGATGAATCTGGTCTCAGTCCTCTCCAGCCCAGGTGTCTGAAATGGCTGCCTGTAGCAGTCACGTTTAATTCTTTCTTATAACTCACAGTATGTTATACTGTGTCCTACACATATGCACAAGATTGCTCCACCTTAATGAAGAGCTGGGTGAAGGCTGAGGAAATGCTAGTGTGTAATTTCTGGTGTTTACCCACCTTAACTTCGTAGCAGTTAAAGAGTGAACTATTCCTTTAACAGTCTTTTTTTATTCCTTTAACAGTCCTATTAGCCAAAATATGATGATCTTCCACCTTATGACTATGAACCACGTGCTCATCATTGGTTTGGTTGGATATATTGAGGTTTCAGAGGCGTTTCCTTCCTTTTTTATTGAAAATCAGGTGATGCCAGTGAGCTATTTTCACCAGAAAGTGGCTTGTGCCTATTTTAACCCCATGAAGAAATGCACACTGGCTAGTTTTCCTGGAAAAAGAGAACAAGGCTAAATTACATCAATTAGCCACCTGATGGTCTTTGCTTCCCCATTTTCTGTGGCTTTCTGCTGACCAGGAATGATGATGGAGGGTTGCATAATCATGACAGACAGGGGACTGATTTCACTCCTGGGACCAAGACCGGGTGGTTCCCCCCACAGATTAACCCTAAATCTGGACTTGAAAGGTATTTTTTAATGCTGAGTCACTCTATGCCTAGCACTTTGTCTGCAAGGAAATACTGTTCCACCTCGAGAATGTTCTAATGTTCTAATCAGATTTAGTGTTTTTTTCCCCTTGTGTTACTTAGAACTACTAGACGTTTGTATTACAGCAGACCCTTGAAGCACCGTGAGGAAATCCACAGATGATGTAAGGCTACGTAACCAAAGTTTTATTTTGGTTCTCCTTCCATTTCCCTTAGCTGGGGACTTCCATGACTACAATCCCCAAGAGGGTTCATAATATACCTAAAGCCAACCAACTGTGTACCAAACAGGTTAATCAACCCTGTTCCTAAGGCCAATAGTCCAATCAGAATGACCTTCATCTGCCCTATCATTTCCTACTCTTCTCCATCAAAAAAGGACAGAGAATTACTAGGCAACATGGGCGTAAATCCTGGGGGGGACGGGGGACATGTCCCCCCCATTCGAGGGTTGTCGCCCCCCCCAAAAAATATAAAAAAATATTGCACTCTCTATTACGAAAAGTAGATGTATGTATACCTAAAATAACTGTGTAAGTAGAAGAAAAACCACAAAAATGCCTTTAGAAACAGTTGAGTTCCCCCTTCCCTTCCTCACAGTGGTTTGGCCCACTGCCTCTCCCCCCTCCCCTTCCTCATAGTGGTTTGGCCCACTGCCTCTCCCCCCTCCCCTTCCTCACAGTGGTTTGGCCCACCTACTCAACACATATGAGTCAAATGTGTGGCTGCGGTTTAATTAATGTGTAACTCCAGTAAGTAGGGTATTTTAATTCTCTTTAAATAAAGCGATTTATTTAAAGATTTATTTTTCCATGAATCTGCTATATTAGCGATTAAAATATTACTTATCTAGTTAGCATTAGCTTGTTTACAATAGCTTGTTGCATAGTGCAACTAACTGTAACTAACAGATCATGCATTGTTTTATTTGTGACGACTTGGCTTAATGTTAACTTAACATTAACGGCCACAATTAGCATATTGTTTAGTTGAGCATTTACTAAATGAGCACTGTGCTGCGTCCGAACTGACTCCACTGTATTTTTTTGTATAATCAATTTCTATTCTGTTTTTAAGTGTCTTTATTAATTTTAAATAAAAATTTTAAACCTTTTTTTAATTCCTTGTTTTTATTTCTAAGTACAATTTGACTGTATTATTTGTGTCCCCTTCAAAAATTGCTCATGAGAAATTTTATTGTCCCCCCTACTGTTAAATGAAATTTACGCCCATGCTAGGCGACATCAACTGATTCTGTATTGATTGGGGCCTATTGTCTAAAAATGCACTTTTTAAAATGTGCACCCAAATGCAAAAGTCATGTCTTTATAAAGCATACTTATATTATTTTCTTACATTCCTGTTTTTAGTACAAAAAAACTAAACAAAAATAAAATACAAGAAAATTTGGGACAGAACATTAAAAGGGGACAAAAAATGCAACTAAACATATTTTATTTATTTAGTTTACTTAATTAAAATCATCAATGGTGTTTTTATAAAATATTTATATTATTCTTACATACAAAACGTAAACTAAAAACAACAACAACAACAACAATAATAATAATAATAATAATAATAATAATATCCTGTATACCCTTTTGGGTCTTTGTGGCTCGTAGGTGTTAAGGACTGACAGTGGGCGGGGTTACGTCTTGGTGGGCGGGGTCACAGGTCGGTGTGTCGGACAGGTGACAGCCCTCGCGGGTGGAACGGCAGGCGACCTGCGGCGCGTGCCAGCAGGAGTTGTGGGTGGAGGGGCGGTGCTGGGTGGAGGGGGGGTGGAGGGTGTTTGGGGGCCGCGTGACCGATTTAAAAGGCGGAGGGGGAGACGCGAGCGCAGATCAGACATGCCAGTGGGGCTCGTGTACAGAGGGACGCTCGCGCACTCCACGCGGGACACTCCGCTCCAGGTCCTCGAGGACTTCGTGCTGGGGGTGGACACTGAGGGCAAGGTGCGTGAAGACCCTCTTTAACCCACAAATTTTATTATTCCCTTACATCAGTCGTAAATATAAAAATAATAAAGAAATTACAATTCATTTCAAGGAGCGCAGAAAACCAGGGCTAGGCTTAAGATCGGACCAAAAAAATAAATAAAAAATAACTGCACTCTGACTGTCGGTGGTCTTTATAGTCTCCTCTGGTGGGATTAGGTTTTAATTTAAAAATTAAAATTTACTAAAAGTTAATAAATACATAATCTAAATGCATGCTCTACAGGTAACAGAGTTATACGGATACTCTCACTAGTAAATAATAATACATTTATGTTTATAAACATAATTTAAAAATTTAAAAACTCTTAATTTTTTCCATCGTTTTTCTTTTTTACTATAGATAATGTTCTACCTTTTCTCATTTTCCATCTTTTCTTTCTTTCGTACTTTTTATATTATAATGTAATAATATAATTAATTTTATGACGTGTATTAGGTTTATTATGTATATCTATGTATATAATGTACACATTCTATTTCTTTTCTTATTATTATTAATGAGTCAAATCTTAATTATTCTTTTGCACAAGACGGATTTCGAGGTTCCATTCAGTAAATACCCAGCAGGCTTGTGTGTGTGTGTGTGGTGTGTATGTAGAATGTGTGGGATGTATTAAGTGTGTGTTGTATGTATGTTGAGTGTGTGTGGTGTGTGTGCAGAGTATGTGTGGTGTGTATGTAGAATGCGTGGTGTGTGTGCAGAGTGTGTGTGGTGTGTATGTAGAATATGTGGGGTGTATGAAGTGTGTGTGGTGTGTATGTAGTGTGTGTGGTGTGTGTGCAGAGTGTGTGTGGTGTGTATGCAGAGTGTGTGGTGTGTATGTAGAATGTGTGGGGTGTATGAAGTTTGTGTGGTGTGTATGTAGAGTGTGTGTGGTGTGTATGTAGAATGTGTGGGGTGTATAAAGTGTGTGTGGTGTGTATGTAGAGTGTGTGTGCAGAATGTGTGTGGTGTGTATGTAGAATGTGTGGTATGTATGAAGTGTGTGTGGTGTGTATGTAGAATGTGTGGGGTGTATGAAGCGTGTGGTGTGTATGTAAAATGTGTGGGGTGTATGAAGTGTGTGTATGTAGAGTGTGTGTGGTGTGTATGTAGAATGTGTGGGGTGTATGACGTGTGTGTGGTGTGTATGTAGAATGTGTGGGTTTGGATTTGGTGAACTTGCGTTTGATGAGCTTGGTTTTGTTGGATTGAGTTCGGTGGGCTTGATGTGAGCTTTGGTTTGGTGGGTTTGGGTTTGGTGAGATTGGGTTTGGTGGGTTTGGGTTTGGTGAGATTGGGTTTGGTGGGCTTGAGTTGTTGGGCTTGTGTTTGGTGAGCTTGTGTTTGGTGGGCTTGGGTTTGGTGAGCTTGTGTTTGGTGGGCTTGAGTTTGGTGAGCTTGTGTTTGGTGGGCTTGAGTTTGGTGAGCTTGTGTTTGGTGGGCTTGAGTTTGGTGGGCTCGTGTTTGGTGGGCTTGAGTTTGGTGGGCTTGAGTTTGGTGGGCTTGAGTTTGGTGAGCTTGTGTTTGGTGGGCTTGAGTTTGGTGAG
This sequence comes from Brachypetersius gabonensis, assembly GCA_037577145.1. Classification (NCBI taxonomy): domain Eukaryota; kingdom Metazoa; phylum Chordata; class Actinopteri; order Characiformes; family Alestidae; genus Brachypetersius; species Brachypetersius gabonensis. The sequence goes on along the minus strand of JBBJLR010121545.1, from coordinate 7,841 downwards.
CTTGTGTTTGGTGGGCTTGAGTTTGGTGGGCTCGTGTTTGGTGGGCTTGAGTTTGGTGGGCTTGAGTTTGGTGAGATTGGGTTTGGTGGGCTTGAGTTTGGTGGGCTTGGGTTTGGTGGGCTTGGGTTTGGTGGGCTTGGGTTTGGTGGGCTTAAGTTTGGTGAGCTTGGGTTTGGTGAGCTTGAGTTTGGTGAACTTGGGTTTGGTGAGCTTGGGTTTGTGAGCTTGGGTTTGGTGGGTTTGGAGGGATTCCTCACTACTCTTCACTCCAAAAGGATCCCAGAGTGAGAATAACCAAACCAGAGCTCCCGTCAGTGGTGGAGGATTGTGAATAGTGTACATAAGGAGTATGTTACTAAACCAAGTGCACGAGTCTGTCCCACCTTAATGAAGAGCTGGAGGCAGCTTGAGAAGGTTGAGAGAAGTTTGAGGGATAAATTTGGGTGATTATAGACCACTAGTGTTGGCAACGTTGGCCTTGTGTGTCCAGTTCTGGAGAAACAAACATGTCTCCAAACACGTCTCGGCTGGCTGACTCCATCTACAGATGTTTCTTTAATCCTCACATGTTGATTCCTGGTTGGACAAAAAAATATAGCTAATGTGACCAAGCTGAAGGCCCCCAGTGGTATGTCAGAGTGGATGTGTTTTAGTTTTATTTGGTGAGAAAATTTGATGTATTTTTTTATGTTTTGAATCTTGAATTGGTTAGTTCTTCTTACAGCTCAGTAGGTGGGTTTTGTCTGAGGACATGTGTTTGTTACACCCACTACTGTCCTGTGCAAAAGTCTTATTCACTGGTCTTTCTGAGGACTGGACTGAATAAACAGTGCAATGAATCACACACACACTCACACACACACTCACACACACATACCAACAGCTCCCTACGTCCACGTCTTTGTCTCCATTCACTTCTCTTCATTTCTTATTCTTTTTGTTTTATTCTTCTTTTTGAATTTTTATATATTTATAAATATTCAGTTCCTTTAATTATTTTTCCTTCCTTCCCTTTGTCTTTCTTTCCATTCTTGTATCTTCTGTCCTTTCTTTCATCCCTTTCCTCTTCCTTACTGTGCTTATTCATTTATTCCTTTCTTTCCCAATCTATTGTGTTTGAATTCCTTCATTCTTTCTTCATGTCCTTTCTTTTTTCTTTCTTTGCCTTTTTGACATTTGAATTCCTTACATTTTCTATTTTTTCCACTTTCCTTTTTTTTTATCACATTTTAATTAAATCCTTTATTTTTTCTCACTCCCTCTGTCTGTCTCTCTCTCTCTCTCTCTCAGATTTGCTTTGTTGAGGAAAGTCAGAACTTGGCCGTTCTCTCACAGACCTGGGGTTTCCGACCCTCTGATGTCATTCAGCTCGAGCAGCAGTGAGTATCTTCACCCTCTTAGCAACAACTCAACACACACATCTGCTATTGAGAATCCCTTTAGATCGTTAGGAGGTAATAACAGGGTGGGTAATGTCAGTGTTGTCTGGTGACGACTTGTGTTTCCGTACAGTGAGTTCCTTATGCCAGGAATGGTGGACACACACATTCACGCCTCGCAGTACAGTTACTCGGGCACCGCCCTGGATCTGCCCCTCCTGGATTGGCTCAACACATACACTTTCCCTGTGGAGTCACGCTACAAGGACCTGGACTTCGCCAAGGATGTCTACACCAAAGTTGTGGTGAGATGCAATGGCTCAATAACCAATGAATGAGTCACTCGATAAATTAAACAAATCTGCTAAATATAAGTCATCCAAACAAACACCAATCCACATTGATCGGCCTGAACACCTTAATAGAGACTTCAGCACAGGGAGCAAATGTTTTTCCGATACAAAAAAAGCAACCGTTACCCGATTCGTACCCAAGCCGCTCGACGGTAGGGCTGAAAGCTCCCCGAGCTGACTGCGTCACTGCTTTCTGATTGGCCGAAATCTTTAATCACAACATGGAAAGAGGACACTGTTTTTTACTGCCTGCTCAGAAACTAACAACTGGGCAGTACAAGCTCTACTGTCTGTTTGGGCTGAAGATACATTTCAGTGTGAGTTTTCTACGACTCTGACAAATGTATCTTTAACTCTGTGAGAAATGCGAAGGTGATCCAGGTGATCCAAGTTCTCTGGGTCAGATGTTCATTGCATGGCTAAAGAATGGAGAGAGTTTGTAACAAACATATGATCATATTTTTTATCTTTTTATCGAGTCCTGGCATTCAGCATCTGCTGTTTACCATCTGATAAAAAGGAGGTTAGGCTTCTGATCATATTCACAATGGCATACGTAGAACCTCCAGAAGGCCTAGAGTGTTTTGCCCTCATGAAATTGGTTCCACCCACTGTAGATGAGAACATGATTGGTTGATTCTTCTTCCTTATAGAGTGTTAATTTGATACGGTAAACCTTTTAACCTGAATTCTGAAAGCCATATCAAAGCGCACTTGGCTGTATCTACCTAGAAATAAAGAAATGATTAAAATCTACTGAATGCTAAAAACAAGGACTGAGGGTACACTGCTGGTAAAATATTGGTCAAATATGATGCATGTAAGCACCTGACAACAAGATGTTTTAAACGTATGTCTTGGTTTTGCTTGGTTCTAGAAAAGAACTCTATGCAATGGCACCACAACAGCGTGTTACTTCGCCACTATACACACAGACGCTTCGCTACTGCTTGGACAAATTGCAGGTAACTTTAAGACAAACACACAAGGTTTTAACCTTTAACCCTTTTGAGACTGGCCCTGGAGTAACAGTCTGCATTCGTGTTTGACTTGTTATGTAAGCTGACAGAGAACCAGCAGTTATAGTGCTGTCCAGATAAAATCCAGAGAAAACGGTCTTTTAGGCTTTGCTTTAACATTAACTGTGTTAAAGCCCAGGCGTGGTGTAACATTTATCCATCAGATAAAGGCAAATGTACCTTGATGCCTATTACAGATATCCTTTTGGGTAATGCAAACCAAGCAATGACACCAACACATGGAAAGACACTAGTTACTGTTGACTTAAGACCAACCCTGGTCCTTTAGATGTACCTTTTTGCCAATGCCAACCTACAGTGGCTATAGAGAAGAATCACCCATTAAATATTTGCATTTTGTTACTTTGAAGCCTGAATTAAAGACACACACACACAAAAACATTTTTTCCAGTTGAATTAATAACATCCAAGTGAAAGATAAAATAGTATCAGTTCCAAAAAACAAAAATCACTGAGATGAATAAAGTAGGTACTTTGTGGAACCACCTTTTGCTTTAGTTACTGCCCTGAGTTTGTTGGGATTTTTTCTCTACCGACGTTGCAAATCCAGACTGTACAATATTTGCCCCACTTTCTTTACAGGACTGTTCAAGCTCAGTCAAACTGGATGGATACTGTTAGTCGAGTGCAATCTTCAAATCATACCAGTTTTTATTCTGGGCTCTGACCCTTTTTCTCTTTTAGCCACGGTGTGGCCAGTTTTGCTCTGTGCTTTGGGTTCTGGGATTGTTGGAAGGTGAACCTGGGATTGTTGAACTGCTTAAAAGTTGCCATGGTCCTCTTGGTAGACTGTTTGACCAGTTTCCTTTTCGCTCTTTTATCCGGTTTGGAAGAAAGACCTGATCCAGGGAGGGTCTTAGTAGTACCAAACACTTCTTAATTCTTCCTCCTAAGGACTGATTAAGCCTTTGAGTTTTAAAAAGAATCTCCTGACTTGTACCTGTCCACACATTTATCCCTGAGATCCTTTGACAGTGCCTTGCCACACATAGTGGACCAGTTGCTTTTATTTGCTCTACCAAGCACCAGAAGGCTCCAGGAATAGGTGTTTTAGTGATAATTACACCTGACTGAGTTTCCTTTAGGAGGGGTGGGTGCTTTATCCATCTTAGTGACTCTGTTGCTATCATATCTTTTACTTGGATGTGTGAAGTTGCACCGAGTAAATACAGCTGGACAAGTTGATGTTTTGTGTGTGTCTTCATTTCAGGCTTCAAAGCTACAGAATGCTAATAGTTTTAAGTGGGCGATTTTTTCTAAATCCAGTGTATAGCTAACATGCTGCCCCCTTACTTAACGATCCACCCTATCAGGGACTACTGAAGAAGTGACATAGCTAGAGCTGATTGCTGGAACTCCTGGACTTGAGTTGGTGACCACTGCTTAAGAGAATTACTATTCACACATTACTAACATACTGAACTGCTAACAACATATAAAAGCCGTTAGGCATCAGGTTTCTCTTAGCAGAGTATTTTAGCATGATTATTTCAAAATAAAACATTAAAATGCTTTTAAAAACGACTTGACCTTGATTTATTTTCTTTAACCCTTATCCTTCAGATAACTTTGGACAGAGAGCACTCGTGGGTAAGGTGTGCATGGACTGTAACAGTATGGTACCGCACTATAAAGAGCCCCTGGAGGAATGCAAAGAAGAAACAATTCGGTAAAGTTTATTAGGAGGATGGAGAGTTACTAACAAACACTCACCTAATCATTTCCCTTAATCTGATGGAACCCCATCGAGCCCTTTATTAAGGTGGAACAGACTTGTGGACGTGGTTTAGGACACAGCATAACTCACTATTGCAAACTGGATGTGAGTTGAGTGTGGTGACAAGTTTTGGTGACATGTTTACCGAAACTATTTGGACAGTTGACTTCTAGTGTTTGGTAGTTACATTACCTTTGTAACTCAACTAATGGTGCCAAATTTGGAGCTCAAATATGCGCTGGCTGATTGGCTACATCTGGGCTCAGTCGAAAACTGTGTAAATGAGCTGAACTGTTCCTATAAAAAGAGTGAAATAAGCTCCAGGAAAATTAACGAGACCAGAGAAATCTGTTTGGAATCAAATGCATCAAAGACTAGTCTGCACTGAGAGACGTGCCAACAGCCTTTAATATAGAATGAAAGAAGTCAGGGCATTCAAAACAATGCACATGGTAGAACAGGTTTTGCTGGCAGTCGCAAAGCTTTCAAGTGAAAATAACAAGGCTGTACCTATTAAAACGAAGAATGTGGGCAATTCAGTTCTCTGTTACCAATATATGGGCATGTCCAAGGCTCTCTTGGCAATTCCACAATGAAGCTGTAGAACGTGATAACCATTACAGCCCATTTGAAAGAAACTGTGAATATTAACAATTCATAATCACATAGTAAGGCTACGATAAATCATTTGTGATGTGACATCATTACAATGTAACACAGCTATCAGACTGTCTGCCAGTGTTGACGTGACTTTCCTTTCTTTCACAGGTTCATTCGTGAGCTTCTCAAGAAGCGGGTAAAGTACTGCACTCTTATGTCATTGCAGCTCAACACTAAAACAATAAAAGATAACTATAAGGAACAATAAAGCAATCAGCTGTTGTTGCGCCCATCTAGGATTAGACTGACAGCAAACAAATAGAAAGTCTATAGGTTTTGGCTTTATACGCTACCATAGGTACCCACGATGATTCCCCTTATGACTTGTCCTGTGTAAGAGTTCTATCATTTGAGGTTTTTTTCCTAGGACGCTCACAATCACACATCTTTAGCCTGTTGTGTCAAAACTCCTACCAAAATTCAGATCTTATGTTCTTGCTGAAATGATCAAGATAACCTTGCAATACTTCGATAATTTGGTAGTTGGACAGAATACTGAATATGTCCTAAATGGATTCAGTAGTGTACATAAAAATTAACATATTCCAAGAACCTTTAGAACACATCTTGATAAGAAACATTCTGCAGGTTTATATCTCCCGGAAATATTTTTTATGACAATTTGTTGTACGGTTTGAACTCACATAAACGTTATATTCTTGTCTTTTGTGAGTTGCCACAAGCCTGTTAATCGTAAAACGCATCCAAGGAACACAGACATCCAACTTATCACGGCCCCAACATGTCCATTACTGAAGAGACGGTTCCTGATTGTTCCTCAAACACTCATCCTGATTGATCAGTCTACTCCGGCCTTAGCGGAACACAGTAGCACTGAAATACAGTACACTGCAAAAGTCCTAGTCACTTGTGTAAACTGTGTAAAACCATTTTTCTCAGAATGTAATAACATGTCTTTCTGCTAGCAAAGGTGACATTAGTATAAATGCAAACAAACAAGAAAGTAGTAAAAAGTTAAAAATTTCTTTTGCTTGCAATACGTTTTTTTTCCCTATTTTGCGAGCTGATGATGAGAACAAAGGTTCAGTTCCAGATTCCTCTTCGGTTCCTCCAGCCGTTGTTTGGATTAGTGAAACTCCATCAGGAGACTGAACAGAACATCACTATTTACTCTAGCAGTGTTATTGAATGAATTCTTATAAGTTTTATTTAGTAGATTTAGTATATTAATGTGAAAGAAACAGCGCCTGACCTCACCCAAGGTGAGTCTCTGCCTTGCGCCGTAGTAAGGATTAAGCAGTTACAGAAAATGAATGAATATGTTTTTGAAAATATTTTTTTTCATTTGCACAATACTGTATATAACAGTATTGATCAGTGTAGTCAGAGCTCAGAGATAAATAACTAATAATAACTTTTCTCATGCGTGTGTGCGTGCGTGTGTGTGTGCGTGCGTGTGTGTGTGTGTGTGTGTGTGTGGGACACAGTATGCTAATGTGAAGCCGGTTGTGACCCCACGCTTTGCTGTGTCTTGTTCCTCCTCCCTGCTTAACACCCTGGGAGAGATTTCCAGAAACAATGACCTGCACATACAGGTAAAATACAACTGTACACCTGTTAGCAAGGGATGTTTTGGCCTTAAAGTGTTCTAGAAATAACGATGTGGAGTGTTTTGTCGTCTCTAATCCTTTCATTTCCAGAGTCACATCAGTGAAAACAAAGAGGAGGTAAAGCTGGTCAAGCAGCTTTTTCCAGACTGCAAATCCTACACAGATGTTTACCTAAAACACAACCTGCTCACAAACAAGGTGAGGAGTGTCTGATTCGGCTCATTTGCAGAATGAGTAACAGTTCCTTCAAAAACATCTTTGTTGCATGGATTATTTTAGATGTGATCAAGCTATGTTTTAGCTGAGAGAAAAAAACGTGTTTCTTCTGGGCATTCATGTGGTAATTCATAAGGAATACAATTAGAAAAGTACATCATGTCAGTTCCATGTTCTCCATATCTGCATAAAGTGTGATGACAACATGCTCGGGGATGATTTCTGACAATAAGACTAAAGAGAGTATAAGAACACGCCTGTTCACCAATAATATGAACAAGAACACGAATTTCACTTTGCATATTCTACACACTGCCGACAAAAAAATACATATATATCCTATAGGCATAACATTACTGTTGGAACAATACCATGACCATTTTTGGGGAGATACAAGGTTTTGTTAAGAAAAGAAATATTCTTTGATAAGAAATGAATTTAATAAGAAAAAATATTCTTTTCCACATGCATGCATCTTAGTCCTCAGAACTTAGCTGAGCTCATATCCTGTTGTTTTATGTGTGTGCTAAATGGTCGTATCTGAACATTACAAGTGATTACTGTACATCAATTCAGCTGTATATAACTGACAGGAAAGTGCTGCCAGTTTCTTCTAAGGTTTCCCTGAAACAGACATTTAAAAGGATGATTCACCATTGCTCTGACTCTTCAGATATTTAGACTACAAGTACAGAGAGTACTTATATAAACAAGTGTCACAACTCCGTCTTTGATAATTATGCACTGTTCACAGATACAGTTTGTGCTAAAGTCTATTCTAATGGAGACATTCAATTATGATAGTATGGGGTCAGGATTGTGTGTGACACGGAACCAGAGTTGGTAGGCTGTTGATATTTGGTTACCTGTGTTTATAAATATATATATATGTGTGTATATATATA
>JBBJLR010121522.1:0-19184 GCA_037577145.1 Brachypetersius gabonensis | reverse complement strand
CCATTTTAGTGCTTGTCCCTGTATGCCTATGTGATTTTGTAGGCGGTCTATGAGAATATTATGATCTATAGTGTCGAATGACACAAAGATCAAGTAAGACTAGTATTGAGATGCAGCCTTGGTTCGAAGCTAAAAGCAAGTCATTTGTGATCTTAACTAGTGCAGTTTCCTTACTGTGATGGTGCCTGAAACCTGACTGAAATTCTTCAAGGATGTTGTTTTCTTGCAAGAATGTGCATAATTGAGCTGATACTACCTTTTCTAGTATTTTTGATATAAATGGAAGGTTTGAAATCGGTCTGTAATCTGTTATTTCATTCGGGTCTAAATTAGGTTTTTTAAGAGGATAACTGCCAACTTGAAAGGATTAGGGACGTGACCTATATATAATGAGCAGTTTTGGGCACGTATCTTTTAAAAAAGTAATTAGTTACAGTTACTAGTTACTTCTAACAAATACTGAGTTAGTAACTGAGTTACATCATTATAAAAGTAACTAATTACCAGGCAAAATAACTATTGCGTTACTTTAAAAAAATCTAATTTAATACAACTATAAAACAGTGTTGATTAGTGTACAGTGTTTATATTTATTTTAATGTTGTGGGACAACGTGAGACAACAATTAAATTCAAATTCGACACTGTGTGTGCGTGCACGCACGCGTGACTGACCGCCCAACTCTGCCTCTGATTGGAAAACCTAAGCCAATCATCGCGTTCTCAGTTACACCACGTGTTTACAAACACACCAATCATCATCACTGGTTGTGTCTCGCCCCGGCCCCGAACACACACACCCCAGCGAAAGAGAGAGAAAACCTCTGTGAAGCGCATGAAAACCGCTTCACTGTTCTCAGTTATAGTAACGCGGATTTTGTTGTCAGTAACGGTAACGGCGTTGTAACAGGGGAAACAGTAATTTGTTAGATTACTCGTTACTAAAAAAAGTATCGCCGTTTACTTATAGCGCCGTTATTCCCATCACTGATAATGAGGAATTAATAATGTTTAGGAGTGGCTCTCCGACCGTATGCATCACTTCTTTTAAGAATCTGGTTGGTAATGAATCTAACAAGCACATTCAGATGCTCGGTCCTAGCAGCTTTTAGAGCCTGGCTATAGCTGCACATACTGTCTTTATACACAATTCTAAAAACTTCTAATTGGGTTTTTTTTTATTTTCGCTCAAGGTTGCGGGTTGCTCTCTCTAGGGCGCGAGTATGACCGTTGTACCATGCTGCTAGTCACTTCATCTAGATCGTCTGCATTTAGAGATCTAATAAGAAATAAGAAATTCTGCTGGTGTTAAGCCCTCCCTGGGCTTCTGCTATGCTAGCTAGCCTCTCTCGGATCTCTGCTATGCTGGCTAGCCTTTCTTGGGCCTCAGCTATGCTAGCTAGCCTCTCTCGGGCCTCTGCTATCTCCTCTGGGGCTTTAGCTCTAACCTCCTCTTCAAGGGCCAGGACAGGTAGACTTCTTGGAGCTGGAACTGGAGTCTAGATCTGCCGTGGTGTTGGTGTGGGAAGCAGCAACCTTTTTGGAGCCAGAACCAGTAAGCCCATAAAGGAGCTCCTCCGCAGCCGAGTCTAGGACGAGGGGGTCCACAATGTGCTCTGGATCTATGATTGGGGATACATTAATCCACTTTCTCATCCCCACCACACAACAACTCCGCTATGGTAAACCGGCCTGTTCGCGCTGGTTCACCCCAAAGCTTGGTCCAGCTTGCAAACTTATCACCGTCGAGCAACCCATTCAATTCTAAGGGCTCGTCACTGTCTGCTGCGCCTTGATGGGTGGGTCAATCTGGCACGTTTCCCCATGATTCCAACAGAAAGGCTGGTGCTTTTGCAGGCATTCATCACAATAACTTTTATCAGTAATGTGTAAATCACCTGGTTACATGTTTGAGACTTTAATTAGAGAAGTTAATCAGCATGCACCTTTTAGAAAATTTTGTGTCAAAGGTAGGTATAATCCTTGGTTTTCTTCAGAGCTTTCAGACTCTATTCGTATAATGTAATGTGGCACGGGCAAGAGTAATTAGCAGGTCATAGTGATGATTGGCTTTCTTTTTAGAAAATTAAGAAATGCCTCCCTAATCCAAAAAGCCAAATCTGAGTATAGTTGAGCAATTACTAAAGATAGTTTTAAAACAATGGTTCTCAACCATTTTAACATTAAGGCCCATCCATCTATCATAGCATGTTGCCATGGCTCACTTGACCACATTAGATGATATTAAATAACCAATTGCGGTCCAATGGTCTGTCTAAAATTTAGATTCTCATCTCAATCAAAAGCCTTCGCCTAGTGGTCCATGGCCCAGTGGTTGAGAAACTTGGATCTAAATACAGACACTCCTGTCAGGGAACATTGGGCAACACTTTGCCAGTGACTTCTGAAAGGCTCATGAACACATTGCGCAAGTCAAAACATAGAAACTTAAACTGCCCTGCTGATGTTAAACGCAGTCTCAACATCAAAGGGACTTTGACAGCATAAATATTCTCTTCTATTATTCTGTACACTATACAGATCTATACACTATAAAGATAATTATATCTTTATTATTACATTTAGCTTATTCAAATTTACATTTTCATTTAATATAAATTATTTAATATATATTTACTAAGTCTCATTGGCTGATTCAGGGGTATATTTCATGTTGTACTTGTAGAACTATGAATGTGACATATTAAGAATCTTGATGCACTGTGTTCTGACACCTTTCTATTATATCCAGCATGATTTTTCTATATTTCCAGGAACATTGTTGCAGTGGTCTGACACTGGATCATGTTTACCTCAGAGGGGCCTCAACATACATAAAAGCTAATTCTAAACCATTATCAGACTAACGATAATGATAGATCATATGCAATTACTTTTTTTATGATATGATCATATGATACATATAACAATCACACATTTGACTGCACATACCTTGCATGTTGCCATATTTTAGACTGTCTCTGACTACCTGTGGATTACAGTCTCCAATTGTGAAATTCAAAGTGTTTATGTTTCCATTTATGTTTACAGTATTTAGCAGATGCTCTTATGCAGAGCGACTTACATCAGTATATGGTAAGTGGAGCTGATAAAATAGACAGTAGGTGTAGACAGGTGCGTTGTGGACCGTCAAGTGTTTTTACATGATACAGAAATGAACATGACATTCAGTTACTCAAGCATTCAGTGTAGAAAAATTTGCATGAATGTAATTATGTTTCAATGTTTAAACTAGAGCTGTCTAGTACTAAGCCAACCACGCAAAGTGAACATTAGCTTGGCATTAAAGTAACACTGATTAAAATAACACCTCAATGCTGCACTTACTCTTTACTCAGGATTTGCCTGTTGCATTTGAAGCAAGCAATTAATAGCATTTTTATAAGCCTTTCTGAACTACTGCTGTTTCCTTGTTGCATTTTACACAGGCAGTTAATAGCATTTTTTTGTAGCAGATTACCAGTAGATTAGCTGGATGTTACTGAATAAAGTAACAATGATGCAGTGTAATGATGCTTGTGATATTTTTGTCAAACAGTGTTCTGTGTGTAGTTCCTTGCATTATCACATGGACAGTGTCTACAGGGTTAATTCAAACCCTAAAATGGGCTCCTGGAGTTTTTGTGCAAAACTGAAATTTCTAAATGTATAGTTTTAAGCAAACAAAAAAGCTTATTTTCTTAAGACAGAATAGTATAGAATATTTCTACATTCAGCTCCAGTTACAAGACATAAGTGTATATTCATGGTGTCAAAGGACAACTCGCTGCTGCTCCTTGAATGCTTAGCGTCTTGCTGGCGAAAACCTGTTTGCTGTAGAAAAATAAAAACATGCTAGAATGTATTTATTCTTTCTCTTACTTTCCAAAACGAAAGACAACTCACACGCGAAAGACAAAACATGTATTGTTATTTAAGCAGTGATTCTTATTGTATGAGGACTATATCATCGAAAATTTTGGCCATGTCGGACAGAATCAATGCTTGCCACAGAAGATAAATGGAACCCATCGAATGGAATAGTCTATCACTCATAATATCTGGTCAGAAGTGGTTAAAAATGGATGACTGGTAAACCTTCTACATACACCCGATAATTTTTTTTTTGATATATAAAAATTCCCCCCAGTTTAGCTGTGTCAAATTCCACCCACTAGCTAGGGCTCTCCTAGCTATAATAGCAACACTGGGGACGATGGCTAGTACATGCTTCCTCCCAGTCATATGATGCTCTACTACACATTTTCATCACATTAATTATATATGTTTATCCAACACACAAGAGACCATAATTGAAAATCATTAATATGCTCACCAGCTAAAATACAATTTAGTATCATGATGGAAGGCTAGTCTAAACCTCTCCAAGGCTTCAGTGTATCTTTCCTTATGATTAAGCTGATAAAAAGTGTTGGCATTTAGAATACATCTTTTATAACAGTGGTGGGGAACTGAGGGCCAGGGTTCAGAACAAAACTGAACACAGCTCATTGTGTTTTTGTATACCAGATGATTTTAGTCTTGATAAAACTCAAGTGAGAAAGTTCTTTTAAAATGCCTAAATATATATGAACAAAGCACTTACCTTAAAATACAAATAGCTTAAACTACCCCCATTATATAGTTCAAAATTAAATTAAATGTTTTTGTATGGGATGCACAAATTTCACAACCTAGCACTAGTTCATGCATGATTTTATCATATCTTTCATGATACCGACAATAATAATCATTAAAACTAATTATGGAGTGAAAGTATTAAAAGTGTGTGTATTAAAAGAACATTCTCAGGGGATCTGGAATATTCAAACAATTTCTGTGGTAGAAAAATGCATTATATCTACTAAAATTTCACAATTTCATGTTACTGTTTATGGAACAAGACATGGCTTATGGCAGTGATTCCCAATTCTTTTTCTTGCAGACCCCTGCTCTTCACCTTTTACACAAAGTATTGTTAAAAATTGTAAACCTTTACATTTTTTTAAAGGTTACAGCTTCTACAATTTCATAGGATGACACACTATCACACTGCTCTTTTCAAACCACCTGTGTGCTGCAAAGCAAGTTGAAAAAGTGCTTGGCAACTGTTGTTAGAAACAAGTTGTCCAGTCAAACTTGCATCTCTTTTAACATGATCAGGTACAATTCCATTGATTGACATTATTTTAAATTGTTAGCTTACCAAGCCATTCTTTTTTGTAATCATTATAATAATGCTGGGATGCATTGCCTCTTTACAACTGATTTTAAATTCAGGAATATAAGCCAGACCTTTTAAAGTGCTCACCAACAATAAAATACTGCTGTATCAAACTAGCACTGAACATACATAGTTGAATAAGATGTTTCAGGTGATATATATATACATAGACACACATATGCACACATGTACACACGCACCCACACACAGCAGAGTTTTAATGTACATTTGTTATTTGTTACAAACAAAATTAGATGATAAGCACCCTTTATATTTATAATCAGTCACTCGTTAGGATAAATCACTTTAAAATGTGCCCAACATTCTGTACAAAGACATGGCACGCAGTGTTACAGGTTATCACACTTTTTTTCTACTTCATCCTTCTTTTACTCCTTGTTTTTTTTTTTTTTACAATTGCATAGAAGATTAAAAACCTGTTTTTATATTAATATAACAATCATATACTTATAAGAAACTACTTAGTTTTATCATCTGGAACCATGATCCTTCAGAAAAATAGACTTTATTGATTTCACATTGTTGTAAACATATCCTGTCCACACTACAAAAGCATGCACTGAAGACCTTTTCAGTCTAAACCCTGCTGATCTGTTATAACACTGACCAATGACTCCATGGCATATCCAATATTGTCCACCATATGGAAGAGACTTCCCATATTAATTCCTGGGGAAGAAAAAATACAAAATTAAGCCAGTAAGATAAAGACAAAAACCAGAGATGGCCCTGTAAAAAAAACGTAAAAAGAAAAAGTACACTAAGAAAAACTCAGTACTTTTTTGTTTTAAAATATCAAAATAATGAAGTAAAAAGAAGTCAGATCATGTAATTAGAAAAGATAGAAATGAGCCTGACAATCTCAAACATTTCAATTTAGCTTCATCCCGTTGTGGAGTTAATTATATATGCTCCAATCAGAATTACTTGCATTTCTTTTACTAATAAACAAGTAGTGCTGTAAATAAAAGCTGCTTGATGACACTGCATACATGAACATTTAACTTCAAACTAGACTGGATAATTTGTTTTGCTAAACCTCAGGATCTGGTGCACTAAGCCTTTTGTGTCAAGTTCAGGTGCAAACGGAATGCATTCTTCCTGAATGCTCACAGTTTACAGGCTATTTGGTTGGTGAAGCTTGGTGCTTTCTCATGAATATGTATTTGAGGATCATGGAAGGACTGCACAAAAAGTGGGTGGAGATACAACACTTGCCGCTGATTGTGGTCTCAAAAATGTGCTGTTAAGAGATTTTCATTAACAGCAGCAGCAGTCATAGAGGATAAAAGATTAGATGTACAGGGAAAGAAGCATTTGAGCGTTTACCCTCTGACAAATGACCGGTCAATAATTGTAATGGTAGATTTATTGTAGCTGTGTGAAATATGCATATGATCCCTTTGCAAAACCCTTGTTGGCAATCACAGAGGCCAGACGTTTCTTGTAGTTGTTCATCAGGTTTGCACATTTGCACAAATTCCTCATAAGGGATTTTGCCCCACTCCTCTTTGCAGATCCTCTCCAAGTCAATAAGTTTTTGAGGCTGATGTTTAGCAAATGAAACCTCCAGCTCCCTCTACAGATTCTCTATGGGATTAAGGTCGGGAGACTTCAGGATCTTAAAATGCTTCTTCTTAAACCACTCCTTTGTTGCCTTGGCAGTATGTTTTGAGTCATTGTCATGCTATATACCCATCCACAACCCCTTTTTTAATGCCCTGGCTGAGGAAACGAAGTCCTCACCCACGATTTAATGGTACATGGTCCCGTCCAGCGTCCCTTTGATTCGGTGAAGGGGACCTGTCCCCTTAGCAGAAAAACACTCCATGTTTGACTGTGAGGACGGTGTTCTTAGGGTCATAGGCAGCATTCTTCCTCCTCCAAACATGGTGAGTTGAGTGCCAAAGCTTGATTTCGGTCTCATCTGACCACAACACTTTTACCCAGTTCTCCTCTGGATCATTCAGAGGTTCATTGGCAAACTGCAGGCAGGCTGTACACATGTCTTGAGCAGGGGGATCTTGCAGGTGCTGCACGATTTCAGTCCTTCGTGGCATTGTGTGTTACCAATTGTTTTCTTTGTAACTATGGTCCAAGCCCTTAGATCTTTGACAAGTTCCCCCCGTGTAGTTCTGTGCTGCTTTGTCACCATTCTAACGATCAATGCAACTCCACGGTCTGGAGCCCCAGACCGAGGGAGACCGACAGTTATTTTGCGTTTCATCCACAATTGTTAACACCTTCTCACAAAGCTGTTTGGCAATAGTCTCGTAGCCCAGTCCAGTTCTGTGTAGGTGTAAAATCTTGTCCCTGACATCCTTGGACAGTTCTTTGGTTATCACCTTTTCACAAGTGGCTAGAGTTTGGTATCTGATTGAGTGATTGCTTCTGTGGACAGGTGTCTTTTATAAAGGAACTGTAACAAGCTGGGATTGGGAGCATTCTTACAGAAGGTGCTCCTAATCACAGCTTGTTACCTGCATACAGTGAAGACACCTTGGAGCCTGAAATCTTGCTGGTTGATAGGGGATCATATACTTATTTCACACATTACAATGCACATCAATCTGACTTTTGTATACTGTTTTTTGTTGTTATTCTATCTCACAGCTACAATAATACAATTATCATTTGTATGGTCATTTCTTTGTCAGACGTCAAATGTACAAACTCAGCATGGGATCAAACACTTCTTTCCCTCACCGTGTGAAAATGTAGTCCAGACATTGGTACATTGGTGAACTTGAGTATGCAGCTCAACTC
Source organism: Brachypetersius gabonensis (assembly GCA_037577145.1). Lineage (NCBI taxonomy): Eukaryota > Metazoa > Chordata > Actinopteri > Characiformes > Alestidae > Brachypetersius > Brachypetersius gabonensis. The sequence continues at coordinate 11,174 of JBBJLR010121522.1, read as the reverse complement.
TAGAACATAAGTACAGTGGGGGAAATAATTATTTGATCCCCTGCTGAAATTTGCAGACTTGCAAAAAACAGTCTAATTTATGAGGTAGTTTCATTTTTATGGAGACAGAATATCAAAGAAACATCAAAACATGTTACATAAGTCACACAAGTTATAAAATGATATGCATGTCCCTGAGTGAAACAAGTATTTGATCCCCTACAACCCAGCCAGATTTCTGGCGCCCACAGACTGGCTCTGCGCCCACGTTGCACACAGATTTCAATCAATCTATCAGACACTCCTGATCTCCAACTTCCGGCACCGGCTACACGCTCCAACCATACTTTAATCTTTTAGATTATTTGTTATTTATTTTTTTCTCTGTCTGTTTTTCATTTGGTTAACACCAATCACTACATCAGGAAGTGGTGCTTATTGTGATGGGCGACTTTAATAGAGTAAACCTTAAGCGTACTCTTCTGAACCTCAAACAGCACCATCTCTGACGACGTTTGGGAAATTGGACCACAAGTCGCACGTTGGATGGACAAATCAGTAAACGCACTGCACAACACACTTGAAGACGCAGACTGAGTCATGTTTCAGCGCAGCTCAGATGACGTAAATATGTTTACGGAAGCGGTTGTAGGATTAGTCTGGAAACTAGCGCATTACACAGTGGAGAAATCAGTCATCAGAACGTTTCCCAACCAGAAGCCGAGGGTGAATAAAACCATCTGTGACACTGAGACTGTGCACCTCTGCCTACATGGCAGGGCTCGTCTCCAGGAGTTGCAGGGAGAGCTACAGGGAGAAACTGGAGTCCCAGCTACAACAGTGGGACTCTAGGAGCCTCTGGAAAGGACTGAGGACAATAACAGACTCTAAACAGCCATCCTCTTCAATGGTGAGACTTGACGCTTAACTGGCTAACAAGCTGAACATGTTTTATGCTCGTTTTGATTCTGCAGCCAACAACACCACTTTAAACAGCAGTGAATGATTACTGCCCAGTAGTACTGACCTCAGTTGCAATGAAGTGCTTTGAGCAACTGGACAGAGACTTCACATTTCAGCATCTTCACAGTTCAGCATTTAACACCATAATCCCCTCAAACTCAAGTTGAAAGTCCATCACTTTGGCCGGTTAGAAAGTTGATGATCCACTGACAAAGTCAGTGAGGGTGGGTAAACACGTCTCTCCTTCTATTTCTCTCTGCACTGGAGCTCCTCAGGGCTGAGTTTTAAGGCCCCTGCTGTATTCACTGGACACGTATGACTGTGTATGTCAGAGCCACCTCCATCATCAAGTTTGCGGACAATACTGTTGTGGTAGGCCTGATCTCTGACAACACAGAGAAGGCTTACCTGGAGAAGATCAGCAACCTGGAGAACTGGTGCCACCGCCTAAAGGTCAGCAATACTAAGGAGCTGATTGTGGATTTCAGCACGAGGTAGGTGAGAAACTACCAGCCCCTCTACATCGGCAGGGTGACAATGGAGAGAGTGGACAGTTTACAGTAACTGGGTGTTCACATAACTCAGGTTGCAGGTCCATGACAGATTCTAACACTAACCCTCTGGTGAAGAAGGCCCATCAGTCTTTTTTACCTGGGATTTTCACCTGCCTCAAAAGGTGCTTAAAAACTTTTTCACCTACACCATCGAAGCATCCTGACGGGAAACAGCACTTGGTTTGTGAACAGCACCAGGGAACAGCCACCAGGCTATTCGAGCCCTAAACCAGGTGCAGTTCCGGACTCTGTAATTATCTGCAGTATGTTTATGCATCTGCACTTTAACATCTGCAACACCTGGAACTGTGACTCTTATTCATATTATATTCATATTCATATTAATACTCCAACCCATACAGTTCTTATATGTACCTCATACATTCCGGTAACACCTGCTCTTTATTATCCATAACTGTCATTCTTTTTGCAATGCCCGACCATAAAAACAGTATTTCACTGTGTCGTACCATGTATGATGGTGTATGTATCAAATCTGAAAATCGGAATCTTAACTTGGTATGTGTATAAAAGCACATCTGTCCACAGTTTCTTCCATTCCAACCTCTCCACCACCATGGGCAAGACCAAAGAGCTGTCAAAGGACATCAGGGACAAGACTGTAGACCTGCAAGGCTGATGATAACTGCTGGTGTGATTATTCAGAAATTGGAGAAATATAAAATGAATCATTTGCTCTCAGTCTGAAGCTCCATGCAGTATTTTGCCACATGGAGTGAGGACGATCATGAGAAAGATGAGGGATCAGCCCAGAACTACACAGAAGCAGCTTGTTAAATGATCCCAACCATCAAACATGGAGCTAGAAACATTATGCTTAGGGATGTTTTTCTTCTATGGGTACAGGATGACTTCACAGATTTGAGGGGCCAGTTGATGCGGCCATGTATCGTAAAATGTATTGCACAATAAGGTCATGGAATGGCCAAGCCAGATTCCAGACCTCAGTTCTACAGAAAATCTGTGGAGGGAGATGAAGCTTTGAGTCGCAAAGCAGCAGCCAAAAAAACTTTGATGATTTAGAGACTGCGTGATCCTTAGATGTGTGCAAACCTGGTGAGCGAATACAAGAAACGTCTTAGTAGGGGCTTGCCAACAAGGGTGTGTACTAAGTCATACTAAGTACTAAGTCATGTTTTGCTAGGGTATCAAATACTTATTTCACTCAGTGAAATGCAAATCAATGTTTAACTTTAATGTAACATTTTTTCTTGATTTTTGGTTGATTTTCTGTCTCTAAACTACCTCATTTTTTTGTAAGTCAGCAAACTTACAAATTTAGCAGGGGACCAAATAATTATTTCCCCCACTGAAGCAAAGCATGCACATGGAATTAAATTTCATATAAAAGTTACCTGTAGCAGGTTATTTAAAAAGAAGGATCTCTACAAGCAGTGCAAAATATAAAGAAATGTGAAGAAAAACAAAAATCTACGAAACTAAAAAATGTGTGTCTGTATAGCATTTGCATAGCATACTAACCTCTTATGGGTTTAGCTGTCCACCTCCTTAGATACAGAGACAGGAAAGAAAGAAGAGGGAAAAGAAAACTTTTAGTACAGTCTTGCCAACATTGCAGGCAACAATACTGATTAAAATATTAACATTAGTAATAACTCTACTAATTGTACTTAATATTATTTTCTCAGTGTGAACTTTGTCAAATTTAGAAAAATGTTTTTGCTAAAACAAATACGGACCTTCTAGCTGCCTGTTAATGCTGCATTTTGTAATCTTCTCAATCATAGTGTGCTGGGTGAAATTTTGGTACGTCCACATTTTGCTTTAATCCATTTAATCCCAATGGCAACAATTGCTGTCGTTTTTTTTATTTTATTTTGGAAGCTCTAAAAGTGTTATTTTGGCTTTGGGCAGCTAATGCAAGTTAAAAAAATTAAAAAGAGGTCGTCTCCCCTAAATTGTATCAATGTCATGTGACTTGTGTGAATGGAGACATGACCACGCCCCTTTACATCCTGCCTGCACCTCTGGAAAGAGATGTCTGCCTCAAACTTGTACATGAGGAAGTTCGTAAAATACCTTAGTTAACAGATATTACCAAAATATTTTGAACACATTTTCTAAAGGGTCTACTACTAATATTTAATGAGAATTATATGCCTGCATGTATCTTTTCATCGCAGGAGGAGTAAATGTAAGCATGGCAACATTTGTTGCCGCTAGCATAATACAGTCATAGTGCTAGTTATAGTAGCTGTCAAAGGTTTTGGCTGTTTATTCTATTTATCTTTTGTTTTCTTTTTTATATGATCAGAGTCAGGCCAACTTAAAACTATCAGAGGTCAATCCAGGGGGTGTTACATGAGATCTTGGTGGGAAGAGCGGCCTCCCATCATGGGGGTGACCAGCTGGGTCACTGCGGTGGGATCCACCCTGCTGGGGGGCAGGTCTTGGGGTCTTGGATCTTTTCAGTGCATGGATGGCCCACCTACCGGGGGGACCCTGCGCCGTGTGAGTGCTCGCAGAGGGTCTAGCGGTTCCCTACCCATTCCCTACACATGCACCACATAGTGGGTGTAAATAGGTCAAATTGAGGAATTTAGACTATGTGGTTTCCCATCAGCAACAATTGTTGCTGAGTATAAAACCTACATTTTCACTACATTTTCAGTATCACCACCAAAAAATGAAAAAATTCAAACATAGTGTGTTCGGGAAGTCTAAGTAAAATGCATGCACTTATTTTGCAGGGAAAATTTGGGGATTAAACGGGTTAATTATAATGACACACCACAAGTCCAACCTTTCTGATCAAAGGCCTTACATCGTCATTTTTAATATTGGCCTTGCCTTGATACATACACTTGAATATTTCCTCCTTCATGTAATCTTTACTCCAATACCCTTAAGAATGGTGCACGGGAGAATAGTTTTCTCACTTTATGGACATAATTGTTGACTGAAGCATTTGTTGCAGAAATGTTACTTTGTTAATATTTGTAATTTTCAGGTGTTGCAATCACAGCATATGAACAGTGCAGCTGATACTGCCTAGGGGTCAAATTTTTCCGTAGTGTTAGGAAATGGTATAGTACACGCAGGGATACTTGTCTTTCTAACAGTTGTCACCATCTTAAACTTAACTCTCTTGACATATCAATATAACACTGCCTGTAGAGACAGCACAAGCACCTACTTTACTACCTACAATTTACAAAATCTTGTCATGTCCAATGCATTTAGACAAAAAACATAGCAGGAGATACCAGTATTGGCATGATGGTGGACAGAGGCCAGCTGTAAAAACTAGGGATGCTGTGGAAGAATAGTGCTTTGCATCAGTGTATGTATGGCAAGGAGCTACTGTATTTGAGTGATGAATAATAGAACAGTCATGGTGAAATGATGCCACACCACTATCTCTGATAGATGTTTTTTACATTAATTTCTACTCTCAACAAGCAGTACAACAGAATCTATTTTCCTATGTCTAAAAGCTAAAACATACATTAATAGCTAATTTGCTATCTAGGAATCAAATAAAACATATCGGGCAGTTTTTATTTTCAATTACACCAAGTCATCAAGTACTGAACTAGTGAGACATGATTTTATAGCTTACATTTTGAACACTGTGTATTTTTTATGCCAGCAGCCCTTTTAGTACACAACTGTTCCAGCCTACTGTACACTCAGTTGACACATTGTTAGTTGATTTGAGAATTAAACACAGCAGAGTCTCCAATTCTTAAATCCATACAGGTGGAGGAAAAACGTGTACTGTCTGGGGGTTCTGTTGAACATTTTAAATGTAATTCTGTAATGTTTCACTAGTGTATGTCAGGAGACAGAGAGGGAGAGACAGGTGGTTATTATGCTGGAAAGTGATTTACATGTGGTCAGCATGCCAAAAAGAGATTGTCAGGAGCATGCCAATTTAGAGATACAAAACATGGACATAAGATAGGAGCAAACATCTAATATGGACAGCACAGTACAGTACAGTGACAAAATTGCTTTGTCCTTCACTGGGTTGCAAAATTCTGGGAATTTTCAAACTTGGAAACTTTTGAAATTTTGGAAATTAACATAAATAAACTGGAAATTTGGTTAAATAAAATATAGTTAGTAATAATATATTGTAGCATAATCAAATTTAACAGAAATACAGTTGAGCATCTATGCTATTCTTCAGTCACAGTCACATAGCATACTTTACATACCACCCCCTACATGCATTGTGCATTCCTCCATTACATGCACAATGATGTCATAAAGTCAAGTAAGTTTTGATAATATTATGAGGCAGGTAATTTGCGGGGGTTGTAATCCAAGAGCACCTGTGAATAGTGTAAACCCTAAATATGCCCACAAATATGCTCACAAAAGCTTAGATTTTTCTGTGAGCAATGTGCAGTTGTCTGGTTCATTGTTACTGTTTTTTACTCTTACTGTTGCTTACTACATCTGCCAGAGATGCGTCACAGGGCAGCAGCCCGTCAGCAGCAAAGAGAAATTCTCGGATTGGCTACTTTCAAACCTTCTACCTCTGAGTACAGGAATATTTCACCATCCCTATACTTTGTGTTCTCTCAACAGTACTAAAAAACGTCTACTTATATTTTATATGGAAATGTAACTGAATATATGTTACAAAATTAGTAAATTGTATTTTTCTTAATAATTTAACATTAAAATACATGGAAAAATATATATTGCCACAAAAAAGAAAAAAATGTAGATGGTATCTGTGGTTTCCATGAACTTGCTTTTCACAAAAAATAAGTAGTTAGTTTCTAAAAAAAATTTGTGAATGACCGAATCCGTGAATTCTGAACCATGAAGTAGCGTGGGGTTTACTGTATTTGATCTGTGGTGTTAAAATTTAACTAGCAACTATACATAAACAAACACTCATTTATATAACATTTATATAATGTACAGTGGAGGAAATAATTATCCCCTGCAGAATTTGTATGTTTACTGACTTACCAAAAAATATTATGACATTTTCATGAAGCAAGACAGAATTTAAACCAAAAATCAAGAAAAGCTACAACCCAGCCAGACTTCTGGCTCCCACAGACTTGCTGTGTGCTCATGCTGAACACAGATTACAATCAATCTATCAATTACTGATCTTAACTTTAAGATCTTAAAGTGTATGAAGCACACCTGTCCACAAAATCATTTTCTTCCATCCCAACCTCTCCACCACCATGGGCAAGGCCAAAGAGCTGTCGAAGGACAGATTGTAGACCTGCATGGGGTTAGAATGGGATACAAGACCATCAGCAAGAAGCTTGGTGCGAAGGTGACAGCTGTGATTAATCAGAAATGGAAGAAATATAAAATGACCATCAACTGCCTCATGGGTTGAGGACTATCATGAGAATGGCGAGGGATCAGCCCAGAACTACACGGGAGGAGTTTGGTAATGATCTGAAGGCAATTGGGACCACTGCGGGGATGGTGTTCTTCAGGTCATACTCAGCATTTCTCTTCCTCCTAACACGATGTCAAATGATGTTGATGTCAAAGAGCTCGATTTTGGTCTCATCTGACCACAGCATTTTCTCCCAAGCCTTCTTTGAATCATTTCGATGTTCACTGGCAAACTTAAGATTGTATGTACATGTGCATTCTTGAGCAGGGAGACCTTGCGGGCACTGCAAGATTTCAGTCCATTACGATGTGTGTTACTAATGGTGTTCTTATTGAGTGTGGTCTCAACTGTCTTCAGATCATTAACAGCTCCTCTATTGTCGTTCTGGGCTGATCCCTCACCTTTCTAATGATCATCTTTACTACATGGGGCAAGACACTGCATGGAGCTCCAGACTGGTAAGATGGTCATTTTATATTTATTCTATATTTCTGAATAATCGCACCAACAGTTGTCACCTTCACACTAAGCTTCTTGCTGATGTCTTGTAACCCATTCCAGCCTTGTGCAGGTCAGATCTTTGACAGATCTTTGTGTCTTGCCAGTCTGTGGGAGCCATAAGGGGCTGGCTTGTAGGAGCTCAAATACTTATTTTACTCAATAACATGCACATCAGTTTATAACTTCTATGTAACATGTTTTTTCTTGTTTCTGGTTGATATTCGGTCCCTTTCCACCAACGACTTCACTTCCTCAGGCGCCTAAAGGAGGCCTTTGTCCTGACTAGTTTCTACAGGTGTGCTGCTGAGTCCATTCTCACGGGAAGTGTTGCATCCTCGTACAGCAGCTGCACTGCTCAGGACAATTCACAAGCACACAGCATGATTCAGAAACAGTTTCAACACAAAGTAACTGCGGTTTTCACTCTTTGTGCAATAAATTTGTTTGTCATTCTATGTGAAATACTGTAGCACACAACACATTACATTTATGCAACTTGCAGCTAAACCGTTGTTTACTCTAGCCTGTGATTAGTTATTGTTGCTGCACTGCTAAGTTTTTATGTCTTTTATGTGTATGTTCTGTCTGCGAAGAGGGTATTCAAGTAAGCATTTCATAGTGCTCTGTACATTGTGCTTTGTACATAATAAACTTCCATCATCAAAAATGAAAGTACCTCATGAATTTTCATGAGCGAACTTCAACAAATTCAACAGGAGATCAAATAATTATTTCCCTCACTGTAAATTATAGTAATAATATAGACAGGGATTGACATAAGTGGTACGCAAAATGCGCACCAGTTTTCAGTCTTCACAGCGCAAATGCGTACCCAATTTGTGACTTCATACTGAGCGCATAACCCCCTGGAACTACGCTGAGACATAGTATTAGTAAGCTGTGCCCTAAACATGTGGGTAGAGAGAGTTATTTCAATGTTCCTTTGTGTGCGAGTCTTTGCACACCAGAGATGGGGACTCGAGTCTGAGACAAACAAAGTCGCACAAACAGACTTCTGACTTGACTTCAGACTTGCCCTCAATGACTTGAGACTTGACTCAGACTCGGGTGCTGTGACTCGTGAGTCATAACTCGTGGAATTATTTATTTAGATCTCAACTCTTTTCTCTATTTTCTCTCTCAGACCCACCCACTCACACTCACTCACACTCACTCACACATACACACAAATAAACCAATATTTCCTACCTTGTCTCTGACTTACCTGAGCATCAGCACAGAGAACGATCTTGTTCTTTTGTGTATGAGTCTTTGCACGCTGCTATGTTAACCGCTAATGCTTACTTTTTTTAAGCAATAAAAGCAGTTTTTTAAGCAGTTTTCTGATTATGATTATTTACCTTTACATTTTCTTCATGGGCAATGCATTAAACTGAGTGTAAAATGAAATTAAAGTGTTCTGGGGGCATTTTAGCAGGTGCTCTTGGAATGCAAACCCTGTGAAAAGCGGGGGATTACTGTATATATGTCTCAATATGATAAAACATTGTTTATTGTAATTGGATATAGTTCATAACTAAGCATATTCAGTAAAAAATATAAATTTTTATATAAATAATTTACCCAAGCAACTGGTGAGCAAAGAGGGGATTGTTTTGATAATTCTGTTACTGTTTTAGTATACTTTCAACAACAAAGATCTTTCTTTAGCTTGGTCTGAGGCTTCTTACCTTGGCTATGTGGAAAAGTATTATTTAGACGATCAATCACCTCCTCTAATCCAGTGCTTGCATCCTGGGAGGGACTGGGCAGCTCATCATCACCTGACAAACAATTTACTTAAGTTACTTACAATAATCCCAGTTACTAAAACACCCAAGTTGCACCAATATTTATAGAAACACTATATGGCTGAAAGTATGTGGAATATATACATCTATGAGAGCTTGCTGGATATCCCATTCCAAAATCATGGGCATTAATATAAAGGTGTCTCTCCCCCTTGCCTGGAAACTCATTTTCGATGAGCTTGGACAGTGTGGGAATTTGAGTTCAGGTCACTGGAGTCCCTTGATATTAAACACATCAAATCATGACTTACTCGACCCTACTTTATGTAGAAAGGTGTTATGCTGGAACAGGAAACAACTATCCCTAAACTACATAAAATTGTTCAAAATATCTTTGTATGCTGTAGCATTAACATTCTTGTAACTAAGGGGCCTAGACCAAACTCTCTTCCACCAAACTTTGCACAATGCATTCTGTTAAGTAGTGGCACCCTGGCATCCATTAAACCCAGTTTAGTCTATCAGACCACCAGAATTATTCATTACTAGAAGAATTTTTTTTCCACTTCTACAAGGTCCAGTGGCAGCACGCTTTAAAGTGCTCTAGTCAATGTTAGGCATTGCACTTCTGTGCAGCTGCTCAGCCCATTTTATGAAGCTTCTGACACAGTTCTTGTGTTGATGTTGCTTCCAGAGGCACTCTGAAGCCATATAATGAATGACAAGGTGATTTTATGTGCCATGAGTTTTAGCACTCTGCTCTGCAAATTTGTTTGGTATACTAGATGCTTTCATGTCACAATAACAACACATACGGCTGCCTGAAGCACATCTAAGGGAATCTCGCTTGTGGTAAACGTGGCATCCAATGACTGTCATGTTCAAGTTACTGGACTCTTCAGTATGACCCTTCGTTGATGCCAGTGTTTGTCTATTGACAATGCATGGCTATGTTCTTGGTTCTGTTTGAGATGTTCTATCCATGTATCAACATATTAAACAAATTGTATTTTGCCACAGTACAATATGTGGGGGGAAAAAATTTGTTTTTTTATTTTTCCATTTACTCAAAACTGAGCAGGAATTTAGGACCTCATTCCTCTGTCACCTTAGCGATGCCCTTTGAGGATAGACTATGGCAACGCTTGAATAACACACTCACAGAAACACTGCATGAACATTCACCATGCACTCTGTCAGTAAATCTCAAAATAAGTCCTGTGGTGGCCATGGAGCTGCTTCAAAAAGTTCTTCTTGGGTTTTTAACGGGAAACAGTTTACAATTGTATATTTAACCTGTGTGTTAGAAGATAAAAATTTAGCAAAATGCTCAAAATGGATACTGGATAAGTATTTTCTAAAAGAACAAAAAATGTAAGTAATTTCTCTTTCTATTACAGAAATTTCAAATAACTATAGTTGTAAAAATCTAACTGTTTAGGGCACACATTTTGTCAACACATGGCAGAGGATGGTCAGAGGGCAACTACGAGATCACCAAATCACCAACATCATAATTAGATGACACTTCTTTTGGGTATGCTTACTGAAAGTTGCACCACAATCCTAGAGGAACATTGTTTTCAATGTGTTTGTGGCTGGAATGTCAAGGCAACTGTAAGTGAAATTAAGCTCACACCACTCAATCCGCCAATGAACGACCGAAGCTAAAGAAATTTTACATTTTGGAAAATGTTGAGGCATGACCTAAAGTTTCCAGTCCATGCAAATAAGTCTGCCAGTATCACAGAGTTGAAGCAGTTCAGAAAGAAGAAATCTATGTCAAGTAAAGGAATGGTCAATAGTTAACAACAAATGATGATGGTTGAAGGCATTGCGTTTTAGTGAGGGTTCCACAACAGCTACTAAAAGTAAAAGTTCATGAACTTTTGCTAACAAAATTAAATTGCGTAGGCCTAATCAGTATTACAAATTGTCATAGATACAGTGGAGCAAATAATTATTTGACCCCTTGTGGATTGTTTGTCCAATGACAAAGAAATGAAAAGTCTCAGAACAGTATAATTTCAATGGTAGGTTTATCTTAACAGTGACAGA
>JBBJLR010121508.1:4642-19187 GCA_037577145.1 Brachypetersius gabonensis | reverse complement strand
CTCCCAACACCACTCAAACCACACCCACCCTCCCTAACCACTCCTATCACCACTCGCACCTCCCCTAATCACTCCCAACACCACTCAAACCACACCCACCCTCCCTAACCACTCCTATCACCACTCGCACCTCCCCTAATCACTCCCAACACCACTCAAACCACACCCACCCTCCCTAACCACTCCTATCACCACTCGCACCTCCCCTAATCACTCCCACCACCACTCAAACCACACCCTCCCTGACCACTCCTACTACCACTCCCACCACCCCTGACCACACCTACCACCACTCTCACCACCCCTGGCCACACCTACTACCACTCCCATACCATCACAAACCTCTCCCATCACCAACACCCTAACCACTCCCACTCCCAACATCTCCCCCTACTACTTCCACCAATACTTCCACCACTCCTACTCCAACTCCTACCACTCACACCACCAACATTCCTACCAAAATTCTCTCACTGCTCCCATCACCAGAGAGAATGTGTGTGAGCATGTGTTTGTACTTACTCTACAAAGCAGTGTGCAGCGGTGATAATCCAGCGGGGGGTTATTATTGACCCTCCGCACATATGCTGCCCCCTCCACTGCAGACTGGCCTGCCACCCCCACTGATCTTCCGCCGCCACCGAACCCCCGACGATCCGCACCAGCCGACCATCAGCACCCACCGACGACACACAGTCTGAAACACACACACACACACACACACACACACACACACACACACACACACACACACACACAATCTGATAATACAGTATATTTGTACAATAATTAATAATGTGCTTCAGACACTGAAGTCGCTGTATTTAATACATTAATGTCCATGTCCGAGGTGTTAAATGTCCCTTGTCCTGTTGGTTCTCTAATGAAAGTCCAGCTTGACTGATCATGTCTAAATTAGTATTGATCACAAGGGTTTCCCCTAAGGGGTTTTTGATCAACACCCTTCTATTACTGATTTAAACACACTAGACTAAATTCTTACTGTCTGTGTTCAAACAACATCACAGGTTTTTGATGATGATGATGATGAGGAGGAGGATCTTGTTTCACATTTCAGCCAAGTGTTCAATTCTAACAATTCTTGGAGATTCTATAAGAAGTTCTAGGAACAGCTGTGGTCTCCAAACTACGTGGGCAAACTAGTTTTGGTGTGCTCGGTGGAAAAATACGCGACAAGTGCAGTAACATGGCACGAGAGGGAGTTTTCCATTTCCTTTTTCTGCTCATTTTCTATGGCTTAGTTGTGTGTTGTGTAACTGCTTTAGGATCGGTAAGTGACTTAGGGTGTGTTTCAACTTACACCAAAATTCGGGTTACATCACTGACGAAAGACTGGATCTGTGGCGTAACTCGAGGACCCCCTGTAATATTGTTCCGAGAAATATTGCAACACTGCTCTGTATGTTTTTTCTCTCACCTATAAATGTTTTTTTTTCATTATAGATCTCACTTATATTGTAAATAATGATCATAAATATTTATCATGTTAAATTTAATCTTTTGGTTACTTGGTGAAATTTGGTTAATAAAAAGTATGATAGTTTCACGTAACCCAAAATACCAAATGCCAACTAACAGCAATTAACCGCTTTAAACCAATCAGAAGACATCATGCCACGCATGGATGAGTTGAGTGGTGGGTTGAGTGATAAAAAATCTACAGTTCACTACAAGCCCATACTGTAAAGCTGTAAAACAGCCAGAAGATTTGAAGGTTTTATTCTGATTAGGTTTCTTCTCTACCTGGACTTAAGGCAGTAGTTTAATCAGAAAGATCAGCTGTTATAAACCTGCTCACCGTACCTGATGAAATGTTCACTGTTTGATTGGTAGGGGTCTTAGCTGAGGTGGAGAACGGGGCTGAGGTAACACTGCAGTTCCACTGGACGTCACAAGAGGGGATGCCAGGCTTTTTGTATGGAAAGTACACAAACTTCACTGAGGAACAGAGAAGGGTCAGGGTTGAGGAAAAATAACTTTATATTTGTATAAAATTAGGTATTTTGGCTTTAATTACTGGGTGGCCTGACGAGAATCACTGTGTAGAGTAAAAAGATTTATATTAGTGTAAACACAATGATTTACTTTTGTCCTTCTTCCTACAAATGCAGTAAGCTCACATACACATATCCATTTACATCTATTATGATGATGATGATGATGATGATGACGATGGTGATGAGTGTGACTCCACTGGGTGAAGTACAGGTTACAGACCTGTTACAGTGACTGCGATCGCACAGATGATGAACACAGTGGTGAGAGCTGAAATCATCGCTGGATGAGAGCAATGTGCAGAACGAACATCTGCACCTGACAACAAAACACAAGAACACACACTCAACCCCTTCTGCCAAAGCCACATCATTCACTTATGACCTCTGAAGACCCTAAAACATGCTCGTAGTGGGTAATGAATAATTCATATTAGACAGTAAATAAGTCATAGTGGATAATGAATAATTTGTAGTACACACTGAATAATTCATAGAGTATACTGAATAATTCATAGTGGATAATGAATAATTCACAGTAGACACTGAATAATTCATAGTGTATACTGACTAATTCATAGTGGATAATGAATAATTCACAGTAGACACTGAATAATTCAGTCTCTACTATGAATTATTAATTATCTACTAGGACAAGATTCAGTAGAAGAGGTTCTGCACCTGACTGTTCCTCAGACGTTTCCTTAATCAGAGCAGAGCCCCCTCCTGGGGCCGAACCCTCTGCAGACAGCGCATGCTCCTGCGCCTTGGGCTCAGTTTCACTCTTCTGAGGGAAGGGCTGGGAACTGGGTGGGTCGGGTGATAGTGCAGGTGCTGAGTCAGGGGTTGGCTGATACACGCTGGGTACCTGGGGATGGGTCGGGGCTGTGGGTGGGATGAGGAGATGTGTGGGAAGAGGAGAGAGGGTGGGGCTTTTTAAAGGCAGGGGAAGGGAGGCAAACATTGTCCCATCGTCATGGAGACTTAGTAGGAGGGGCAGCTGAGCCAGAACAGAGGCATTGTGGGAAATTGCATTTTGGGATGGGGTCAGAAATGTTGGTCCAGAGGCAGATATAACAGTCAAGGGCGTGACCGTCAGCAAGGGTGGGGCTGTGTGTAGAGGTGGGGCTGTGGGAGTGGGCGGGGCTGCGAATGGAGCCGAGGCTATTGGTGGAGGCAGCACTGCATACTGAGGCAGGCCTGTGTGTGGAAGTAATGGGGGATGAAGAGGCTGTTGGGGTGGACAGACAATGGGTAGGTTTTGGTGTGGTGCCCCCTGCTGGCAAAAGAGCAGATGATAGGCATTAATGATCTTTACTGGACTGCATTATAAAAGAACCCTGTAACAGTTAGTATCCATTTAACGCATGGGAGATAAAATCAACTCAAATAAAGTTAATGGAAAAATTAGACTAATGATGCACCAGAACGTAACACTAGAAGTCAATAGTCACCCAAATCTTTTACGATAAACACAAACCCACAACCTCTCTGGACCCTCAAACCACATCCAGCCTTTCATCAAGGTGGATCAGACTAATGGACATGGTTTAGGACGCAGTATGACTTACTGTGAGCTGTAAAAATGAACTGGAGGATTAGATTTGTGGATGTGGTTCAGGACACAATCTGATCCACCTTAATGAAGATATTCAGTCCTTTTTTTACAGCTCACAGTAAATCATTTTGAGTCCACGCCCACTAGTCTGATCAACCTTAATGAAGAGCTGGATGTGGTTTAAGGGGCCAGAGAAGTTGTGGGTTTGTGTTTATCGTAAAAGATTTGGGTGACTTTTGACTTCTATTGTTAGCAATGTTAGCCTCATAGCTCCAGTTCTGAATGAAAGTTCTGAAGATTAACTTTGGAACTTAAGATGTCTAGACTGACTGACTGATCTGGGTTCAGTGGAGAACCGGTTAAGTCCCACCCTGAAAAGCATTAAATATGACCTAAAATAGAGGCTGATAGGCCACACTCAGATTTTTGCTGGTCTTGTGTGATTTTAGAACCAGAATCAGAAAACTTTATTGATGGCGGAGAAAACTGTTTTATGGTTATTTTCTGAAACACGCCAGAAAATTCTCGCTTTATGTTTAACTGGACCTTCACCTCACTGGCTCAGATTTCTTCACTCGTAATTGTGTGCTCTGGGAAATTGTGTGCTTCCCCCCCCCCACATACACACACACACACAAACACACATACACACACATAATGCTCAATAATTCATCTTCAAGCTGCTTCTGTGTGCTTCATGAAAGGGAGGGTGATTGGTTCCTCGATAATAAACGATTTTTGGAAAACTATTTAGTTCAGCGTCCGTTTAGTCCCCCACCCCTTACCTGAGGCAAGGCCATGACGGATGAGGTTCTTGTTCTTCTGATCTTCAGCTTAAGACTCCAACAGCTCTGGAGAAGCCTCAGGACAGCAGGAGGAACAAAGGAGTGAAGCTCAAAGCCATGGAGTCAGCAGCACACCAGGAGGCCGTAGAGTTCCTCAGTCATCTTCTTGTCTCGTTGCCTCTCCATCTGCTCCTGGGGCATGCTTTTAACCCTCCTCCTTCAGTGCTCCATCAAGCCACCTTTTGCTCTGTACTCCAACCCTCCTGTCTTCTGTTCTCCTGTCCTCCTGTTCTCCTGGTGAGCTCTGACCTGTGTGTCCGTGGGGACAGTGGCTGCGGCGGGACGGCTGTAACAGATATCTGTACGTCAGTCCTGATGAAAAATGCATGTTAATTATTGTGGGGTCGAGTCAGTGCCGAGTGGTGGAGGATTATATAGACTCAGTCATGGATCACGGTTCAGCAGAACATCCAGAAACTGTGCTTCAGAACCTGCTGAGGGTGCATTAGTATTGATGATCATGCCAGATTTAGACTCTTCATCCTCCTGGTTTTCTGAATTCTTAAAAATAATTCAAGTTTTACAGTAAAAACAAACATTACAGCAATTTTTCAATAATAATAACAACAATAATACTAATGCATTTATTTTATATAGAACTTTTCTGAATGCTTCACGTCGCTTTACAAAAGCCACAAAAAGAGGATAAAATGATCAACAGAAACACCACAAAGAACAACAAAGCTAAGCAGATTTTAAGAGAGAGTTTAAATGAGAGTTTCAAATTGTCACAATGTGTTATTTATTTCATTTTTTAAACATATGTCCTTTGAACTGGACATTGTGTTTCTGTTAAAATGTTTCATCAGACGTCTTCAGTCTTGTGTGTTGTCCTGCAAAATATTCTCCTTTACCACAGGGTTGAAATGTCATCGAAAAAGGAAGGAGACGTAGTGGTTAGAGCGTCCGCCCGGCTATCAGAATTTCATGCTGTTCACACTGTGTGCTGTTCATGTATGACAGAATGATCACTTCACCGCACATATAGGTTCATGCACTTTTAGCAAGTTTATAATTAATTATTTAGACCATCAGTTCAAGAGGTAAGCTTTTGACAACTGGAGAACAGGAAGCGGTGAGTCCTGATGTCCTGGCACTGAACAGAAGTTGTGTTTTAAAAGGGTTAAAATTACTGCACATTTCTCCATAAAGTAAAATATAAACTCTCATAATGTAGAAACAATGTGATTATTAGCAATTCATTCATCGCCCTTGTTACCATAAAGTTAGGAAGATGGGATTCCAGTCATTTTGATAAGAAAGTTATATGCTCATATGCACAAATGTGTCCTTATTAAAGGTCAGGGCGTCGTCTGGATGGTGCAGATAGACTCAAATAGTTTGTATAAATTCTTCTTGACTTAAAGGTCTTTAACTCATATCCCCCACAGCGGGCAAAAATGAATTGGAGGGCCTCAGTAAGACAGAAACGATGACAGTATTATATTACTGGAGCTATGAATTCACACTTCAGTAAAAGGTGCAAAGTCACTGATGAAAAAAAGTGGGTGTATCTCATTACAGGATTGGCGTGCAGGTGCTAGGTGCTGGCAGTCATCATGAGCGCAGCAGAATCTCTAGCCACACAACCTGGAAGAGAGTCCGCTCAAATTACCACACCTGCAATGTGACTCACACCTGTCGCCACACATGTGGCCTCACACGGACACGGCAGGGGTGTACACAGAAAAAGAAACCACATTTTTGTGAAGGGAATATAGAACACCAGGCACCCAAAATTAGTTTCATTCCATTTTGGAGTGTTTCTTCTACAATCTCTGAGCTGATTTCGGTGGTAATGTTTATTTTTATGGAGCTTCAAGGGTTTAGTTAGAAATTTTAAGATAAAAAGAAACTTGGCGGCTCGGTTGACGGTCTTTTGTTCTACTTTTGTTCTAACTTTTTGCAGATTAATCTGTTGCTTATTTGTTGTACACGTAGCTAACAAGGTTGCCGACTCTCATGTATGAGCGTGAGACACACGCATCAGTGAGACTAATATGAAAATAATAGCAGTATTACAACCTTATAATGAAAAATATACATATAATTTAGTATCTCTAGAACCACTGAAGGAAGGAAAAAACTGATGTGATTTTCTAAATCAGAAAAATTTGCAATGAAACAGACCCAGTGTTATTGTTAAATATTATACTCTTACTATATATATACAGTTTGTAGATGTGCATGTATATGATATATGTATATTTAATGTATTTCTCCCAGATGTTTAACACAGGGTTTGTTTTTTTGGGTGTGTGGGGTGAGTAGAAAAGGATTTGGACATGAGGTTCGTAGTTTTAGTTTTGTTTTCTGTGTCAATATTAATAAAACAAATCTTGTGAGTTCTGATTATGTCGCCATGCACGAGTGGGCGGAGCTAAATAATATTAACCAACAATATCATGTTTCACCTCCCACAATCCCGCCCTCACCTATCCTCTGTCAACTGGCACAGAGACCCAGGAGTGGGAGGAGCTACGATTTCACACTGACTTTGAAACACTAGCTGGGTTCCTCCATCTGGAATTCTATGGACCAGAATCCCAGGATCAAACCTTTCATGGCAGTTTACAGCACACACTCACACAACATCAAGCCTGGTGAACATGGCTCAGAGATCACAAACAAACTCTGACCACCAAAGGTTCATATTTAATCGATGAGACGTTACAGCCGGTGAGCGTTTAACAGATGATCATATATACTTATGTCACAACTGATATTTTTAATGGAGAAGATGTTCACTTAAGGCAACATCTATCCACAGAAATAAAGCAGAAGTTTTCACAGCATCGGTCTGAGACTCTTTAGGAAAGGCCATGTTCATGGAAAAGCACAGAATTCAGTTCTTCATACATGTGCATTTGAGGAACAGTCTCTCAGAACAGTGTGTGGAGATGTGGAGATGTTCCATGCGTGTGTGATCACAGATTCCTCCACATGTACTATAGCCTGAGTGTCTGCTCTGGTCTCTGTAAGCCACGTCTCTGAGAGACGGTTCTATGGGCAGAAACAGCAACAGGATGGAGATGCAAGTCTCAAACACCAGCTGCAGGAACATCCATCATCAGAACAGCACCATTTATACTCTCAGGTCTCAGATCAGACAGCCATGTGTGAGGGCACCATGCAGAACATGCAGCGGGGAGACCACAGTGAGAGGTTCTCATTTCACACGTTCTGGTCTCTGAGCCGTAGTAGAGCACAGTAGAACGTTCTGATGGAACAGCTTTATTCATGATCACCACTCTCTATATCACTGAGCTCTCTCTCTGCTCAGTCCCCAGCTCAACCACCTGCATTGCTTCACTGTATTGTTAAATCCTGAGCAGATTGTGGCCAGGTCTGTGAGCAGCGAGTGCCCATGGCCATGATTCGTTTGTGCATGGCTACAGTCATTTAAAACAGCAACTGGATACACACAGCATGACTTCAATTATCAAAATAAATCTTTCTTATATCGTTCAAATGGCTTTATGTCATCAGTCCTGCATTTCAGAACTGCTAGATGTTCTCTGGATCTTCAGTCCTACATTCCAATTGTGTGCGTGTGTCCAGTCTCCTTGTGCACACGTCCTACAGTGTGTTCCAGTTCGTTTCTGGAGTATATTCCATCTTAATGGTGTCTCTCTTCTTTCTCTCATTCCTCCTGAGTTTTCCATTCCTCTCTGGTTCCTCTTGAGCTCCTCTCCCTCTCACTCTGCTCCAGCTCCAGTTCAGCAGTGCAGGATCTTAATGAAGGCTTTGCGAAACTCGATGTTGAAGGTGGTGTAGATGACGGGGTTGACGGCGCTGTTCAGGTATCCCAGCCAGGTGACGGCGCTGTAAAGCGAAGGGGAGATGCAGCAGCTCCCACAGTTGGCCTTCAGCACATGGGTCAGGAAGAAGGGCAGCCAACAGATGATGAACACACCTGTAAAACACACACACACACACACATACACACACACACACACATCTCTATGGGCTATGAACCACATGCATATATACAACATTTTCTAAAAGCAGAGACACCTCCCCTCTTCAGCACTGAAGGTATTGATAGTGAAGGTTGGATCATTGCTGTGACAAGGTGATTGTGCTAGAGCATTAGTGATGTCAGGTACTGGCATTAGAACATTGCTGTAAGGATTTGATTGCAGTCCCAAGAGCATTAGTGATGTCAGGTACTGGCATTAGACCATTGCTGAAAGGATTTGATTGCAGTCCCAAGAGCATTAGTGATGTCAGGTACTGGCATTAGAACATTGCTGTAAGGATTTAATTGCAGTCCCAAGAGCATTAGTGAGGTTAGGTACTGATGTTGGAACATTGCTATGATGATTTGGTTGCATGGGAACATTACAAAAACCAGGTAATGATGTTGGAACCTTGCTGAGAGGATTGATTGCTTTCAGCCACAAGAGCATTAGTACTGATGTTGGATGATTAGTTCTAAATGCCACTCCAGCTCTCTCTCTCTCACCTAACACAATGGCAAGCATCTGTGTTGCTTTCCTCTCTTTCTGCTGAGAGAGTCTTCCTCTCACTCTCTCCTTCACCGCCACTCCCTTCTCTCTCTCTCCACCCCGCTCCCTCCATCCAGGCCGTGTGTGAGCTTTGTCCTGCAGGGAGGACCGAACAGGGCACGGGGGGGCAGGGCTTGGTGCCACAGAAACAGAGAGGGAGATTTTAGCCCGAGTGGCCTGCTGCTGCTGGAAACACACAGGCTCCGCCTCCAGGGGGTGGACAATGGCCTCCTTTACCAGCGTCTGAGAGACATAGAGAGAGAGAGAGAGAGAGAAAGAGACAAATAGACAGAAAGGGAGAGAGAGAAAGAAAGAGGTAGCAGCAGCTGTAATTTGATCAAGTGTGTTTTCAGGCTGCAGGTGAAGTCAGGGCAGTTGTGCAGAGTCAGGACAGGTGAGCGAGGTCAGAACAGGTAGGCGGAGTCAGGACATGTGGGCGTGGTCAGATTAGGTGGGTGGAGTCAGGTCAGTGAGAGAAGTCAGGACAGATGGGCGGTGTCAGAACAGGTAGGTGGAGTCAGAACAGGTGAGTGGGGTCACCACTCACCACTTTCTTGCGCTGTGAAGGGGCAGCGCAGGGCTTCACTATCAGGGTGCAGAGCTTCACATCTTCAGGGTGAGTGCACTTATTCTGAGGGACAGAACACAGACGATAAAACAGACACACGCACTTCAGTGTTTCAGTACCAGAATACATTTTCCAAAGCCAGGAATGTTCAGACCCTGTGAGCTCTTACATGCCTCTCATTTCATCACAAAGATCTGTTTGGAAATTAAAGGGTTAAAAATAGGACTTTGGTGAGGCTTCAACTGGATGGGAACAGAATGAATCAGTTTTGATTTGGCTTTAAACTGGAATGGGAAAGGGTTTTGTAGCAAAGTAGGAACAAGACAGCATTCACAGATATTTTTCCTCAGGTTGGTGTCGAAACACTTAACAAAAAGTTAACAATTAACAAAAAGTACAAATAGGTGTTAAAGTGGAAAGTCTGGTTCACCTTGTGCTGTCGGAGAACATCAGCTGTTTCGGGACACAGGCCGCGTCTGCGGGGGGGCGCTGTCCGTCTGCCTCGCCTGCGCAGAACCACGCAGATCTGAGCGTAAACCAGCAAAGTCACAATGAACGGAACGTAGAAGGAGGCGACGGATGAGTAAACCACGAATGCTGGATCCGCAAAACTGCAGTCCTTCACCTCCAGACTCGCTGGACAAAAACAAAATAAAACAGAACATCAGACCATGGAAGAGAGAACAAGGAACAGAGACACTGGAGAACAGAGATACTGGAGAACAGAGACACTGGAGAACAGAGACAGAGACACTGGAGAACGGAGACAGAGACACTGGAGAACAGAGATACTGGAGAACAGAGACACTGGAGAACAGAGACAGAGACACTGGAGAACAGAGACAGAGACACTGGAGAACAGAGAGAATGGAGAACAGAGAGAATGGAGAACAGAGACACTGGAGAACAGAGAACAGAGACAGAGACACTGGAGAACAGAGACAGAGACACTGGAGAACAGAGACAGCAGAGAACAGAGAGAATGGAGAACAGAGACACTGGAGAACAGAGAACAGAGACAGCGGAGAACAGAGACAGAGACACTGGAGAACAGAGACAGAGACACTGGAGAACAGAGACAGAAGAGAACAGGCAGAATGGAGAACAGAGACACTGGAGAACAGAGAACAGAGACACTGGGGAACAGAGACAGAGATGCTGGAGAACAGAGACACTGGAGAAAAGAGAAACAGATGCTGAAGAACAGAAAACAGAGATGCTGGAGAACTAAGACACTTTAGAACAGAGACACTGGAGAACAGAGACAGAGACACTGGAGAACAGAGACAGAGACACTGGAGAACAGAGGGAGAGATGCTGGAGAACAGAGAGACAGATGCTGGAGAACAGAGAGAGAGACACTGTAGAACAGAGACAGGGACACTGGAGAACAGAGACAGAGAGGCTGGAGTACAGAGACAGAGACACTGGAGAACAGAGATACTGGAGAACAGAGACAGAGACACTGGAGAACAGAGACAGGGACACTGGAGACAGAGATCGTGGAAGCAGAGACACTGTGAAAAAGCTGCAGAATGAAAGCAGAAGCTGTGACCGTGTGGAGGAGGAGGAGGATTAAAGACTTGAAAGCAGTGAAACACTTATAAGATGTTTAGACCTTGAACCTCTGTTTGTTTCTCCAACCTGACACGTTGAATATTGTTCTCAGAAAAGGAGAGGAGCGCAGGATGGAGCACTTACAAAACTGAACAACAGGCACGAGTATCACTGCTCAGAAGCGGTGTGTGTGTGTGTGTGTGTGTGTGTGTGTGTGTGTGTGTGTGTGTGTGTGTGTTCTGGCTGCCTCTAAAGTCATTGATTTGGATGCAGTGCTGTGTTAGATAATCCCTCTCCAGGTAGAGGACACACACGTCTGTCCGCCTCCCATCACACACTTCAGAAGTGTTTTCCGCTTTTTAGAGAAGCGTGATTGGTCAAACATTTACACTGGGGTGTGTGTGTGTGTGTGTGTGTGTGTGTGTGTGTGTGTTTGTGTTTTGCTGTGGAGATTTGATTGTACGAGGGCATTAGTGAGGTCGGGTACTGATGTTGGAACATTGCTGTGAGGATTTGATGGTATTAGAGCATTTGTCAGGTCAGGTACTGATGTTGGAACATTAAAAAATAAACAAATATTCATTCATTCATCAATCAATAAATGATGCACAGCATTTCAGAGATTCCACAAAAGACTGAAACACACAGTCAGCTTTAAACTGCTGGCAGGAGACACACCTTTACAAAATGTCTGCCCTCTGTAGGAATAAACAATACACAAAACATTTGGTTTTAGCACCAAATGAAATATTTGAGAAGAATGATGCAATTCCTCCTTTCTAAAGATCTTCCTACATAATGCAGCTTCCTGTCCTCTGAGACTCATAACAAAGCCTCAATGCTAATTTAAGTGTGTGTGTGTGTGTGTTTGTGTGTATGTGTTTTGGGGGGAAGAGTGCATGTGTGTGTGTGTGTGTGCATATTTATGTGTGTATGTGTGTGAGTGTGTGTGTGTGTGTGTGTGTGTGTGTGTGCGTGTTTGTTTTTGTGTGTACAGGTGGTATATATGTAAATCAGATCATCAGTGATCGGAAGACACACACACATGCACGCACACGCACACACACACACACACACACACATATGTATTATATTACTAATCAAACATTAATCAGGTAATCAAGAGTTTGATTACTTGATTAACAACAAAACTGGGCATTAACAAATCATACAAAGCCTTGCTGGTGTATAGAATGTGTTGGGTACAGAGCTTGCTGGGTAAAGAACATGGTGGGTAAACGGTTTGGGAATAAAGTGTGTTAGGTACAGGAAGTGGAGGAATAGAACGAGTTGGGGACAGAGCGTGTTGGTAAAGCCTAGGCTGGTAAATGCCTTGGATAAAGAATGTACTGGGTATAGAGTGTGTTGGGTATAGAGTGTGTTGGGTAAAGAATTTGCTGGGTATAGAGTGTGTTAGGTATAGAGTGTGCTGGGTAAAGAATGTGCTGGGTATAGAGTGTGTTGGGTACAGAGCACCTTGGGTGGCGAATGTGTTAGGTGGAGAGCACGTTGGGTGGCGAATGTGTTGGGTGGAGAGCACGTTGTCTGGAGAGTGTGTTGGATGGAGAGCACGTTGGGTGGAGAGTGTGTTGGGTGGAGAGCACGTTGTGTGGAGCGTGTGTTGGGTCATACCTGTGTTATTGAGGCCGAACAGCAGGGGGCAGGAGATGGCGAAGGAAAGGAACCAGACTATGGCGATCATCAGGGCCACCCGCCTCCTGGAGCTGTACCTAGTGTTATACAGCAGCGGCATGGCGACAGCTGTGTACCTGCAGAGTCCACACCTTCAGAAACCACACCCCTATACAACTACATCACACACATCTCCACATACAGTGAAATCAAATATTCGAATAGTGGTGTTATTTACCTTCAACGTATCAAAATTCACTGTGGCTGTTATATGTAAATGAGCTCTGTTTTGATTGGCTGGCATGTGTTATAGCTTTAAAAAGCATTCTGAACTAAAACCCTCCTTATAAGGACATGATGAGTGGGCATGGCTTAACTGCTGCAGGATGACAGTGTAGATATATATTGTTTATTTGTGACATCTTAGAAACAGTGAAAGCTTGTAAACAGTAGAGCTTCATGAATAAAACGGCTGTATTTCTGTTGGATCTGGTTCCATTGACTACCACTGCACAGAAATCATCGTCTCACACCAAACACACTCTGAATCCCTCTGTTTACACACTAAATTTTGGGGAAAGAAGGAAATGGTGGAGCTGCCCTGGGTACTATGTACTCATGTGTGTATCTCTGCTGTGCGGTGTGTGTGAGTTCTGCATCATTCCACTGTGTAAATAAGTTTGAATAAGTAAACATATTTTGGAGAACTGCTCTCCTCTAACGATTCCTGCCCTAGAGGTGAGAGATGATGAGTGTGTAGCTCCAGTGCTGCAGCAGTGTGGACTCCACCCTCCTGACTTCAGCACGTTCTGACTGTGGCTTTAATCAGATCTGACCGCATGCTGAGAGCACCTCCAACGCTCTGATGGATTTATAATTCATAACTCGCTGCTGCTGGGGCTCCTCTCAATCTCACACTCGTAATTACCTCGAGTGGGTTTAATCTAAAGATGGATTCAGGTCAGCTGGAGCAGAGCAGGTGAGGGAGCAGAAACCACATCGACAGGTTCATTATTTCACCACAAGATCCAGCTTCATCAGACCACCAGTGAGGGAAGAAGAGTGATGAAGAGGAAGAAAAAAAGAGGGGAGAGAAGAGGAGTGATGAAGAGGTGGAGAGAGTGCTGAAATGTAAAACGATGAAGATAGGGTGATGATGAAGAAGAGGAAAAAATGATGAAGAGGAGTGGATGCTCAGAGTATGGTGATGAAGAGTATGATGATGAAGGGTATGGTGATGGAGAGTATGGTGATGGAGTGTGTTGATGAAGAGTATGGTGATGAAGAGCGTGTTGATGAAGAGTATGGTGATGAAGAGTATGGTGATGGAGTGTGTTGATGAAGAGTATGGTGATGAAGAGCGTGTTGATGAAGAGTATGGTGATGAAGAGTATGGTGGTGAAGACTGTGTTGATGAAGAGTATGGTGATGAAGAGTGTGTTGATGAAGAGTATGGTGATGAGTATGATGATGAGGAGTATGGTGATGATGAAGAGATCTGACATGTCGATGCTCAGAGGTTGAGTATGGCGATGAAGAGTATGGTGATGGAGAGTATGGTGATGTAGTGTGTTGATGAAGAGTATGGTGATGAAGCGTATGGTGATGAAGAGTGTGGTGATGAAGAGTATGGTGATGAAGAGTGTGCTGATGAAGAGTATGCTGATGAAGAGTGTGAGATGATGATGAGTATGATGATGAAGGGTATGGTGATGATGAAGAGCGCTGACCTGTCGATGCTGATGGTCCAGACGCTGAGGATGGTGATGACGATGATGGTGGTGAAGAGTGTGATGATGATGAAGAGTATAGTGATGAAGGACTCTGACCTGTCGATGCTGATGGCACAGAGGTTGAGG
>JBBJLR010121430.1:0-19203 GCA_037577145.1 Brachypetersius gabonensis | reverse complement strand
TAACGGCATTAAAAAAATGTATCTATGCCCACCTCTTATATATATATCAAAACATGGACTTCTTTATATTGTGCAGCCATTTCCTGATAGGTGGGTCAATAGCAAATTTAATGGCCAACATTTCACATTTTAAATTGCTCGAATGTAAAAACTTTATTGTTATTGGTAAAGAGACAATATTGTAATGACGGCAACAACAATAGCTTTTATATTGTTTGGTCTTTCTGCCTTGTTGATGTCTCTTGATGTTTCTTTACGCTAAATGGCTGTGCAGTTTTTGTGTCGCTCCCTGGCTGACTCAGCCCTGGTTCAGCATGCTGAAGGGAGGAAGAGTCCCCATGCTTCATATTCAGGCATGGGCTGCCCAGCTCCTCTCCCAAGAGCAGCGTGATGGCTCTGCATGCACTGGCCTTTGTGTAAAAGCAAAGAGATCATTACTGCCACAGAGAACCCCCCTGACGTGGACCTCCTCCAGCTTCCTTCCCCAAAGTCACGTGGATCTGTCATCCTTGAGGGAGGTTGCGGCGGCCCCATGCAAGTCTTGATGGGGGTCCTTCTGGCTTTTGCTCATGGGCCAACTGTCAGAGAGCGCCTGCCTCTCCGAATCCTCAGCTGGCTTGCGGCAGCTGCTGCTGGAGATACGGCCCGCCTGCACTGGAATATCACATACAGGCTGTCACTGCAAGTAGGACTGCCGCAATAAGCATGATACTGTATATTCGGAAAGAAAATACTATTTATTAAATGCTACTTATTTCTAAATGAATAGAACAGCCATATGTTAACAGTTTTGGGTGGAAGATATTACAAGGCTGCTTGTCCCTGGTTAAGGTCATACTCTAAGTGACCAAAAGTATACGGACACTAGGGCATTAATGACTCCAGATTTTTTCAAGTCAACAAAGTCCAAATCGAGTTAAAGTTCTCTAACATTAACAGTCAACATGACAATAAAACAAGACAAAAGCTAATGCCAGTTTAAGCCGCAGCAGGGCAACTCCTTGCAGTGCTAGCGTTAACCATGTTAGCTAGCGGAGCTGTTTCAGGTGCCCGTGCAGAATGTGTGTACTTTTATTGTACTTTAACACCGACTTGCAGATTAAGCGGGTCGCCGTGTTTGTGTGTCTGGAGTGAAGTATTTCCACACATGTGATGTGTGTCTGTCCTCTCTGCTGCATGTCTCTGGTCTTGTTGTGGTCTCGTGTTTATATTCCCAACGTCACCGCCCTTTTTATGAAGGGACTATAATAATTGGTTAAACCGGGGAACGAGTGTCAGCGTAAGCCAATCAGAGGCAGAGATTGCATTGTGTACTCAAGCGCACAGAGAGGCGGGAAAAAACGCACAACTAGTCGACTTCTTTTAGGGGGCATTGACTTGTGCCTCTGACTTTTGTGTTAATGCCCTAATGGACACTCCTTCTAATTACGGAGTTCAGAAGTTTCAGCCACAGTCACTGGCAAAAATATTGTTCTGCATCCAGTGCCTGACCGCCTAACTGAGTGGGCACAAATTCTCACATATGTTTTCCTTTAACAGTTTACTGCAAAAATAAATAAATGTGTTTGACTGATCAGGGCCTGATACATATGTGACCCGATCTGCCATAATGAGTCGGAAGTCGACGTTCTATTTATTGAGATACTGGCTGATTATGTTGAAAAACATCAAAAATATAATTTTTTTCTTTTTTGGTCTTATATGAAAGAAAAGGTTTTCAAAATTAATCTCTCAAAGTTTCATCATAGAAATAATTGCGAAAATGTACTTAAATGGCTATTTGATCTATTTAAGCTCTCAAAAGAAACCGAGACGGAAGTGCGCTAGGACGCAGTGGCCATTCAGGGTCCAACACTTTGATTTCACACTGAAACTCGCAAACGTGTATCCGACCAGCTGGTACACGTTTATGACCACCAGACCCTGCTCCAGATAAGAGATAAGCGTGTAGCTTACCTCAGTGACGAGCTGCTGCTGCTACTCCGAGATCTCGGGGAGTCCATGCCAGGCTAAAGGCTAATGCTAGACGTCCGGCAATACCATCCATTTTCCTCGCCAACGTTCGCTCCCTGGACAATAAACTGGACCACATCCGACTCCAGCAAACCACCCAGCGTGAGTTCAGAGACTGTTGTGTTTACATTTTTACCGAGTCATGGCTCAACGACGGCGTTCCGTAGACAGCTACAGCTATTAGCAACATGCTATTGTTCTGAAGCGACCGTGATGCTACTCTTAGCCACAAAGCAGCAAGACTGAATCAAAATGGTCAATGAGTTCTTTGGCTCTAGTGATGTGTTTTAGTATGATTTAATGTATCTAAATGCCTGTAGTAAAATTTTGTTCTGAATACTGGGTGCATCTCTTTGAATGCTATGGATTGTTAAAGATAGCAACAAAAAACTGACAAATACTGACTAAATGCGATTTTCTTGATTTTTCAGTTGAAAATGGTTTTGCAAGACCAGAATTCAAACGATTTTAACTTTACAACCATTTAATATACAGCTTTGATATCATTTGAAAGCTTATTTTCTCATCTTTTTAATTGTCCCAAAACCTCAGTTTTGAATTTTGGGTCACTGCGACTCATTTTGCCAGATCAGGTCACATATTAATTTTTGTCCTCGCTGTGGTCAATAGTTAGGGTTAGTAACTAAGTCTTTGTCGCCCCCTCTGGCGGAATGGAAAGCTATCTTAGAAATATTTTAAATAGTGTGAATTCTTTTACAGAATACATCAGTGTTAATGTCCGGATTTTTCTAAATGGTCCCTAAAATTTCTGTAATCGTTGTTGCAGTTTTTATTCAGATGCTGTTAAACAGAGCGACGTACGCAATTGTTCCATTGCACTAGACAGCCTAGACTTCACATTTTGAGCTGCTAGAAGTCTAAGCTTCTACCTGAGATCGAATTAACACTCCAGCAGGATCCTGTAAGAAGATTTTCGTTAATTAAGTCAGTTATTATATAGATGTCAGTTGGGAAGTTCATTTCACCAAAGCTGAGAAAAGTCTTAATGCGTGTCTTCAACCTTTGAGAAAGGGATCAATTCGGGCTGTGCTTGATGCTCTAAGAGGGCAAGCTGTGACCCGTGATCTGATCAGTGCTGATAGGTGAAACAGAGCTGGACCATTTTTGGCTTTGTAGGGTGAGCAGCCACAGGAAGCTAGTAAAATGATTTGCAGTATTAGAGTGGTGTGTGAGGAGACAAAATTCTTATATATCCTAAATAATCCTATATTATATTTTTAATTAACCCCTTGAACCCTGAAATTAACACATCATCATTAACAATTAATTATGAATTAAGGAGGAACAATGTCTATAGATTATTAGACAAATCACTATCAGCTGCTGGCGTGGCGGTTAGGTAGTTGCCCCTGTGATCGGAAGGCTGTGGGTTCACATCCCGGTGGCACCACTGAGATACCCTTGAGAAAGTATCGTCCCCACACACTGCTCCCCGGGCGCTGTGTTCCTGGCTACCCACTGCTTCACATGGTGAATGGTTGTCCCATTTGGTTACACTAAATGAACAAATGTATTGGGACGCACCTGTTTTTCAGATTTCAGGCTAGCCAAGACATTTTGTACAACACTATGCTTCCAACATATTAAAGTCTATGTATTTGAATGCAATGTAATTAAGGTTATGGGCTCATATTCAGGTTCTTATAGTTTTAGGGCTTTAAAGGTTATGACAAAAGTTTTACTTTACCAACACACACCCTTAAAAAAATTGTAATACCAAAGCACTGCTGTAGATTTAAAATGGAGATTGTTTTCTTCATATTCAAAAGGAGAAGTCAGCGTATGTGTTGGAGAGTGCGTAGCCTGTACAATTTCATTTTCAGCATGTCAACAGTCAAAGCAACATTTTTCACCAGCCCTACACAGTCAGCACAAAACAATGGGAGCGCGCACGATGAGCCGTGTAAATATTTGATTTGCATTTGTTTACCTCCCCCCTCCCCTCCCCCCATTTCTGTTTCGTTTCAGATACCTCCGTATTCTTCCCTTTACTCGGCGGCTCTTCTTTCTTGGAGCTTCAGCCACTCATATCTCCAGATTCAAGCTTTGAGGCCTCGTCTGCCAGAGACGCAGCAAGCGTTTACCTCACTGTGAAAACGACGGCAGCCAGCGGAACGATACTTTACAGTGAGTATCAGTCACTTTGACCAAAATGTCCTGCTTTCATATGATATCTGTTCAGCTTTCTTTCAAAATCTGCAGTTTTTTGTTTTCGTCCACAGTTCGAGCTCCGTTTAGTTCTGCCTATGCAGTGTTTTGGAACATCTCCAGTCCTCCAGAGAATAGAAGAGCCCTCATTTCATGCTCCCCCACCCTCCCACGCACACTTTAGCCAAGACTGATCTAATTTTGCCATAGAAACCCTTTTAGAGATCCCAACAATGTGTAGCTGAGAAGGTCAACACCGATGACATTCATTAACCGCATTCATTTTGTGCAGAACTCTTATTTCACAGCCACTGACATACTCTTAATGAACTCTACGTTTCTATGGCCACCTCGCTGGCGATAGGCGAGACAATACGCCTGCTGGAGACATTTTTGAAGAATTGTTGAGGGGCACCACTAGCATAGTGGCCTCTTCTTTCCCCATTAGCAGTCATTATTGCAAGCCACGGCCCAAAATGCTTTTCGTTTTAACGGGTAATGAGGCTCTCGGTCCAGCAGGTAGTGTTCAGGGCAGAAAGAAGGACATTACTAATGTTGTAAAAGGCATGATATGCAAATCAGGGTCAAAATTTGTCTATTTTGTGTTATTCTCATCCTCAACAATGCAAATGCTCCAGAGTTTCTGTTCATGTGTGCATGGATGAAGGTATTTGAGAGGTTCGATCAAGTAAATGTAAACCAGTGTGATAGGTTAGATTCTGCTGTTGGTGGAAGTGATCCATTGAGTACACACTTTAGAATAAACTTGTTAAAAAGTTGTAATGTAAAGCCAGCACTGATTTAAGGTATTATTGTTCGCCCACAAAAAAGAATATACTCACACAAACCTTGTTCCTGCAACTTTAGGTTTTAATACTACATCTAGCTGAATAAGGATGGGCTGTTGCAAACAACTGTATATATGTGAGTTAATATAGTATAATATATTTATATAGTTATATACAGTAAACCACCATCCAAGAGCAACTGCGTATAGAGAAAACCGTAATGTTGTGATGTGGTTAAAAATGCCTATTTTTATAGTGTAAACCCTAAATATGCCCCCAAAACACTTAATTTCATTTTACACTCAGTTTTGTCTTTACTCTTACCCTCTTTACCTTTGCCCCAGTTTACGCTTAAAGAAAATGTGAAGGTAAACCTGTATTTGTACTATAAATATAAATACTTGAGATGCGTCACAGAGCAGTAGCCAATCAGCAACAAGGAGAAAAAAATAACGGTTTCGTATTGGCTACTTTCAAGCCGTTGTGTTAAAGCACCACAAACAGTGATGCACATCTTTTTTAGAACTGACCTGAGCTTTAGTGTCTTCAAACCTGTTTATGAGTCTGCTGTGTGTTTTGCTCTGCGTTTGTTTCTCTGCATTTTGTCCCTTTCTGGACACCTAAACAATAATGTCACAGACTCTCTCACACATTTTGGAAGCGGCTTGATTGTCCGCTCTCTCTCCCCACATATAACACATGTGACTCGACCACAAAAATCGTTTTTTTAAAAATGATCAGTACTCGGTCCCTAATCAACCAATCCAAAATCTGAATACACGCACACACACTGCACCGGATATTAATGGACATGTTGATGTTGGAACCATGCCCATATTTCGAAAACTGTAGATGGAGAAGAAGCGCCAAATTCCAGCAATAAAAAGACAAACAAAAATCAAACCTAGGAAGAAAAGTGAAAGTGGCAATCTGGTCATACATGAACACACCACAGCACACAGTGTGAACAGCACGAAATACTTCCTCTGCATTTAACCCATTCACCAAGTGAAGCAGAGGGCAGCCAGGAACACGGGGAGCAGTGTGCGGGGATGGTACCTTGCTCAGGGTACCTCAGAGGTGCCTAGTGGTCTTGGGAATCGAACCCGGACTTTCTGATCACAGGGTGAATGCCTTAACCAGCAGGCCACCAGCTGCACCAGTAATGACAGTACTGTCAGTAATGTCATTGCGAAAGCAATCACACTAATGAAATCTAAACCTGTGTGTCAGGAAATGCAGTATTTAGTATAATTTAGTAATGGTGCTGCACGTTTCACAATAATGACCTACCTAACATTTCCCTTACATTCACACCCACAACTGCTCTATGGGACTGAATTATGACTCTGTGAGCCTAACAGCAATTTTCTGTACTAAATTACACAGCTGTACTGCCTATAGGTTCGTCTGATTAAGCAGGAAGTCACTCCGGACATGTTAATGACATACTGAATGTCTCTGAGTG
Organism: Brachypetersius gabonensis; assembly: GCA_037577145.1. Classification (NCBI taxonomy): domain Eukaryota; kingdom Metazoa; phylum Chordata; class Actinopteri; order Characiformes; family Alestidae; genus Brachypetersius; species Brachypetersius gabonensis. The sequence goes on along the minus strand of JBBJLR010121430.1, from coordinate 12,765 downwards.
CAATCAATCACAGCAAACAAGGATATCTGATGTGGCTTGGGTTTAATGTGACAGGGGATCCTGTTAGCTAATTGGCGAGTCTTTTTAAATGATGCTCCTCAATTACAACTGCAGCCCCAGGAGAGCCATTCTGGGCTGCATGGACTACATTGGGAAGAGAACTCCTGACGTTTCACCACGTCTGCATCTGCGTCGAATGCATTTGTGTGTGTACAGATGTGAAGCAAAATTAAGTAAAGCTGCGACCTTGCCATGTGATTTCATCAAAACTGAAGACTGCGTGAGTGTTTCCTTCTTGGAATTCAGGCAAAACAAGTCACCAGTAACTCGAAACGTTTTGAAGCTGTAATTGCTCTGTTTACTTCATCACGATTAACAGGCAATTGGATAATGAATGTTATTCTCTCACTGTTAAAGCGAAAAATCAAGGTGTTCTAATCTCCTGAAAAATACACTTCAAGAACTAATGCATCAGAGGGCACCTATCATGGGGGAAAAAATACTCCACACAATCCATATTAAAAAAATAAGCAGCACAAAATGGCCCACTTTGAATTTACCGTGTTTGTGATGTCGCAAAAAGCAACATATTTACTGCAGTGATGTAACAGCCTGGACAGCCAATCAGAACAGAGTTAATTTGTTCATGATGGCAAATGGTCATGTAAAAATGTTTGGGGAAAAACCTTTTATATCCAGACCTTCTCGTCCAACATCAGTGCTTCATAAATGCTCTACAGAATTGTAGGAACACATTAAGATTTGGAATAAAAATTGTATTTTATTCAATTTTGTAAGAAAAAGTTTTAGCGCAATTTAAATTCTCCACCAGAATCAGAGAAGGCTGATTCACCTATGTTTTCATTAATTTAGTCATTAATGATTAATAATCACTTGATTGGTTAATAATCAAGGATTATTTTATTATTTATTAATAAATGTATTATCCCAAGCAGTTTTACAGCTTGTCCAATGACAAGGCCAGATCACTCTCAGTAAGGAAGGAGGGGTCTCCCTTACATGGGCCCTGAGGCTGGGATGAAGGAGTCCCCTTTTTTAAGACTGTGACAGTGTGAAACTTCTCAGTGACAGATATAAAGTTCATAACTCTCGCACCGTTAATAACTTGATATTGAAACCTGAACATTTGATTCCAGCGCGATCTAGTGATCATGTAGATACCAAATATGCCATACTTTTCATCAATATTTCACAAGTTATGGATTCATTTACATGCACAGTCTTAATTGCAACCATAATTATGTAAACAAAACTTCAACATGCTTTAATATCAAGTTGTTACAATTCTTCTTTAGTAATCAACCTCTATGAATTCCCCAAAAGCTTAGATCTTTACTTTTTGAGTTAAGAGTCAATAGAGATCCTCTTTGTTCTCAATGAGACCACATGGCTGAACGGATGATTTATGACTTTGCTAAAGATCAATGTCCGTACTTTCACCATTTATACTTGCTAAGTATAGGTTTCTAAATTGAAAAGACCTTACAATCCTCTTTCTGTGGATTAATTTGAAATCAAACATGACTATTCAACTTTAAAGAAAAATACACTTATTATTTTGATCAGACATGACATCTAGATTTTGCTATTTAAAATGAAGGATTACCATTTGGTTTACACAGGACGATTTATCAAAGAAAACCCGTTTACAAATTCCAGTAAATTTTGGAAGCATGTAATAAGCATAAAAATGTATCTGGTTCTCTTGTTTCTCTTGTTGTGCATGTGGGGGGTCTGGCAGGGAATCTTGATAAGGTACCATGTTTATTGCTTTGGATTCTTCAGGAGACCAAAAGTCTGGCTCTTTGGTTTGGTTACTGCCCATGTGGGGGCAATAAGGATTTGCCCTTTTGACACCTCTAAGATTTGAGGGAGGGTGCAAGGTTCCTTTGTTTAAAGTATCTGGGTGTTTTATGGAGGCTGTGGCATCTCTTGTCTCAGGGATAAAATAAGCAACCTCCCCAAAACACAGAGGTCTGTGGAATTCCAGCTTTGCAGATTAACAGATGTTTGTGTGTGTATTTTGTGGATCAGAATTTCTCCGATCCTACAGAATGAATGGGCACAAATTTCCACAGAAACCATCCAAGAAGAGTGGAAGCTGTTATAGCTCAAAGGGGGGCCAACTCCAAGCCAATGGATTTGAATGCAATGTCATTAAACTCCCTGTTGCTGTAATGCATCCCGATTCTTTTGTTCATATAGTTTATCAGAAAGTTAATGTACTGTTTTTCTCTACTTCTAAAGTTGAAGGATTGCTTCTATTGGATCTTGAGGTATTGAACCTTCTAAATGTGTCTTTAAGGACTTCCAAAGGAAGCAAGATAACAGTTGAACCCCTTTTAAAGCGGACCAATTCAAGTAGAGTGTCATATTGCTGTCCAGGGTTTTAACCAGTCTCAGTTTAATTGAAATAAAAAAGCATCCCACAGCGACCGCAGTAATAACTACCCTGGCTGTGACCTGACATTTAAATAACCCATTAGCCGGATGAGCCGCGTCTATAAATTGCAGACAGAGGTTTTAGGCCGCGTTATCAAGATGAGATTGCTCTTGATGTCAAGTTAGAAATTTCACTTTTTAACTCCACCCTGTCAGATTAGCTGCTGCGAGCACACCTCACCTGTCATCGGCTATCTGACAGTGTTTATCTCATGTCACTAGCTGTCATGAATTCTCTTTATAGATTAGCAGTCAGCTGCAAGAGAAGGAAAAAAAAAATTTCCCTGCTAGTCTCGTCATTATTTTTTCCCTACCGTTCACCTCAGCTTTGGTCTTTGGTCTAACTGTCATTATAATATTTTAATTTAATTTTGCACATGATCTCTTATTGACTTTCCTTGAGTTGGAGAGTAATGAGCTTGTTGAATGACTTGAGGACTTGATGTTTTTTCCTTTTCACCGGGGATTTTAACAGAAATGAGACATTTAACCCTTAAGGAGACATTCGGAAAGGGGTTAGGGATTTGCCCCTGTGATCAAAAGGTTGAGGGTTCGAATCCCAGGACAGCAAGTGACACCACTGAGTAAGGGACTGTCCCCACACAGTGCTCCCTGTGCGCTGCTTCACTTGGTGAATGGATTAAATACAGAGAAAGAATTTCACACTGTGTGCTGTTGTATCTTCTTGTATGACAAAAGGTCACTTCACTTAATTTCTGTATCAGAATCAAAATGGTATTTGTGTGAAAACCTTCACAGCTATTTCGCCATACACGACTTACAACGCACTCAGTAGAGAAAGAATTAATAGAACCTGCAAAAATCCATTTGCCAAATCAAAAACCTTTACATACAGGAAATTCCAGCAAAGCCATTATCTGTCTGAAAGACATATTTAACTGACTCCTCTGTTATTTCCCTAAAATGTTCAACTTTAGAGTCTTCCTGAGGAGTATATGAGTGCAAAGCTGCTTCTACCATTTAAAATACAGCTCTCTGCTGTTTTTGAAGAGAGAAACAGTGAGAATGAGAGTAAGAGAGAGCGATAGAGTGTGTGTGTGAGAGAGAGAGAGAGAGACAGTGAGAAAGAGAGTAAAAGAGGGCAGAATCAGCTTGTCTCTGGTGATATAGTGCCGTCTTCGAGGTGTGATTGAAGATCTATGCGAGTTTCTGTTTGTGCCTCAGTCATTGGGATGCACTTTCGAAAGCATATTTAGGCAATTTTCACATGCAGCAACTTTAATGTTTAAGAAAGTCTGGTCCTGATTACAGTGCACTTTTGCGAGGCTCTGATGTCTTGACTTTCATGTGGCAATATCTGTTTTGGCCATTTACAGAGTGTGCACAATACAAAAGTTTCATAGAAACCAGCATACCTACGCTCCCACTCCTGCTCCGACTTTTCCACCCAATCACATGTCTGAGTGCAATAAAACCGTTATGAATATGAAGTTCTTATTGGGGACAGATTATACACTATGTGGCTAAAAGTAATGGTACATCTGACCATTCCACCAACAGGGTCTTTAATGACGTTGCATTCAAAGACGAATACAGGTTTACCTTTACATTTTCTTTAGGGGTAATGCATTAAACTGAGTTTAAAATGAGCAGATTTGGGGGCATATTTAGGGTAGACACTATTAAAAAAAAGGCATTTTTAGGCATTTTTTTTACCAAAACAAAACGCGTTTTTTCACAATACGCGGGTGCTCTTGGAATGTACCCCTGCAAAAAGTGGGGGATTACTGTAATTGTACATGCATCTATATGGTAAGTGGAGCTGGTTAGGGTAACGGTTGGTCAGTGTAGTGGATAACTTCAAACCTTCAAACCTGGGAAGCTCACCACACTACACCAGTAAGTGTCCTTGTGCAAGACTCCTAAAACTGCAAGGATTAAAGCACCTGTAATGTAAATGAAAAACATGGATAGTGAGTGTAGTTTGGTGTATCTATTAATAATATCTATTAATATGCACCCAGTTTCAAACACCAAGGCGAATAGAGTGGGATGGAAAGTTATCAGATAGTCTGATAATCGGAAGTTGAAAGACATTTTGGAAAATGTGTTCTTCAGTGTGTTTCAACCAAAAATCTGTCATTAGCTCATCAGGATTTGGCAGAAAATGTGCACACACCACATCTGGCTGGAACTACTCAACTCGTAGCATACAAAAGGCAGCAGCAAGCTACAGTGTCTCTCTCTCTCGATCATGTGGCAGCAGAGCAGAGAGGAATCCTGAGAGATTAAATGGACAGAGTTAGTCCCGAGACATGCATTGAAATCAAGGCTGCACTCACGTTACAGCACTGAAGTGGCACAACTCCAGTATGACGTATTCTTTCACTGATGCGTGAACACAAACGAATCAGATCATATTTTAACCTTTTTTCATATTGCATTCATATCCAGTACATGTTTGGGTGACTGTAATAAGAGCAGTCAGATCCGAATTATTTTTATGTTATTATTAGGGCTGGGTGAGTAAGCTGGGTGCATTATTTACTTAACTGCAACAATTATTTTATCACATTAATGCAGTTTTTTATTACAATTATTTTACAAGTGCGTTGCTTTTTTGTGCTCGACCGCTTCACCTCATTCTAACGGGGCACTACTGTTTCTGCTGCTCCCGGATAAAAGAAAAATGTTTCTGCTGGTACCTGCCCAGGGAAAACCTGTTATAATGTTATGATTTTGACTCTGGACTTTGAGGGAAACTTGTTTTTCTATAACAAATGTGAATGCCTTGCAGTGGTAAGTAGCTTTGGTTTTATATTTGATTCGATTACGTTAATGTTCAAGTTGAGATTTAAAGGAATATAAGTGTGTAACTGTGTTAAAGGGGACACTGCAGTTAAAAAGCTCCTTAGTAGGAGTGTCTTTCAGTGTCTCAGTGTCTTTCTGCTAGTAAAGTGAACATTAGAATAAATGTAATCAAACAAGAAAGCAGTAAAAAAAAGTATCAAGATTTGTTTTGTAGTTATTTTGTGAACTGCTGAGGAGAACACAGGTTCAGTTCTTGATTTCTCTTCAGTTCCTCCAGCCGTCGTTTGGATTTGTGAATTTCCAATAAGAATTTTCTATTCCAACATGACTGTGTCCCAGTGCACAAAATAAGCTCCATAAAGACATGCTGGATGAGTTTAGTGTGGAAGAACTTGACTGGCCGCACAGAGCCCTGGCCTCAGCACCTTTGAAATGAACTGGAATGGAGATTGTGATCCAAGCATTCCAAGAGGAACAGAAGCTGTTCTAGCTGCATGTGTTTGAATGCAGTGTCATTAAAGTCCTTGTTTGTGGAATGGTCAGGTGTGTCCCAATACTTTTGTCCAAAAACAAAGGTAAGCCATCAAAGCAGAAAGACTGGATCAGAGTAAAAAATATGGATAAAGTCTTTTCTACCTTCCTTCTAAACAAATCCAACGCGGCCAAACAGAGAGCCAGACTCCCCGCAGGGCTGCGTTTGTCAGATTGAAGGTGGAGGAGGTGCATGGGGAGAACAGGTGATGGCTACTGACGAAAAGGACGAACGCTCCGTTAGGCTCGGCGCAGGGTAGTGTGGCCACTGGGACGATGAGGAGTAATTCGTCATTTCCTTGTCCCGTGAGCAAGAAAAGCAGGCACAATAGAGAAGAAATGAAAGCGGAGTAATGGGGGAGCAGCTGTCCTGGAGGAAATGTAATTGTTTTCAAAATGCAACAGAGCAAAGGGAAGGTGACAGGTGGCCGCCCAAACCGGCGACGGATTCAATCAGGCTGGAGCGCATCGTCCTGTTTTGCTTTTATTGCCTGAGCGGTTCCTGAAACACTTTTGGGTATTCCAGGCATATCTATAATCCACTTGATGTTTTATTAGAGCTTAATAAATATCAATATAGATCCTTTTGCGATGGATAATAATGGTTTTAGTGGATCTGTCACCAAGAGGAAAGTCATGTCACAATAGATCCAGTTACTTTTCCAGCAACGCCTCTAAACCGACCCTTTCAATTAAACTCTCCTCTTCTTTTGAATTGTTCACCCTCAGAACTCTGTTCAAATCTGATTCCGATAAATATAAACGGTGTAAAACAGTTACTGTTTGTTCTCCTACACACTCGCCATTTGCTGCTCTTTCTCTCGGCCGCTCTCCGGACCCCCTTCCTCTGCGGGTTTTCCCCACCCACTTGTAGGCGGAGACTATCCTGAAAGTTTTTTCTGTTCATATATATGGTCTATATGGTCATTTGCATGTGACTTCATTTTTAAAACCCCAGTACTGGTTATTCTTATTATATGTTTTAAAATTACAACAACGTTGGTTCTACGTGACACAGAAACATCAAACAAAGCTCAGCATGACATTCTGACAGCTCGAGCATCAACACAAACCATGGGAACTTCAGAATAAGAAGTTGCATTTACCATTTAATAACAATTTACCATTTGTTGTGCCCGTGCTGCTCACGTTCTAAAGGTTAATTTAACCAGTTTACCTTCATTACTGGAACAATACATCAACAAAACGTCTCTCAAACTGTTGAAACTGCATCTAGATTTTATTACGACTTCTCAATGTGGTTCAGGAAACTAAATTTTATTCAAATTTACAGTTGCTTTGTGAATACCAGCTGTGTTTTGGGGGAAATTTGCCTGTAGAAGTGAACTTCTGTTCATTTTTAAGGCTCACAGTACATCATACCATGTCCTAAAGCACCTTATCAAAGAGATGGGTGCAGTCTCAGAGCAGCTCTGGTGAGGTATTTTTGATCGACTTCATCTGGAATAAGTGGAAGTAGTGTGTCAATTAGATTTTTCATTAAACTATTTCTTCTTTAACAATGGTAAACTTTTGAGTGCTTCTGTATATGTGAAATTTATATATATATTACTTTCTACTGTCCCAGTTTTGCTGTCATTACCATCACATCAACAGTTTTAGAGACCAGCGCAGCTTCTCCAGACACTTTAATGTGGTTTCCATGGAAATGAGAAGTCAGTCTTTTATGAGATTCTGCTATAGCGGAGGTGTGAGAGGCAGAAATGCAGGAAAGTATATGAATTACTTTTAAGATGTTTCTCCAAACACGCTGCTGGTTGGTAGTTTAGCTTCAAAAAGTTTCAAAGTTTCCAGTTTCAAGTCATTTATGGATTTGATACACAGACTTATGCAACAACAAGCCAGCTTTTTCTTTACTTTTGTTGTAATTGTTTGTTACATTCACTTATCATTAACATAATACAGCTGGCTATAAGTCACTACCTGATTGTACATCAAAGTTCGATCAGGTAAAATATCTAGAGCATAATATTTTAAATTGAAATTCCTCCTCTCTGCTTGGTAAAGCAGTAGTAAAGATGCACTGCCAAAAGTCACCACGTATCCTTTTGTTTCAGAAACTGCAGCTGTTTATTCTTGTTAAGCATAGAAAAGCTATTGAGTGAACAACTATAAAGGAAAATATGTCACATATAAAGTCTCCTTTATAAGAAGGAATCTGTAACAGTCAGAGTTGGGGACTCAAGTCTGAGTCTCAGACTCGTGTCACACTTAAGTTGCACAAACAAAGACTTGTGACTTGACTTTAGACTTCACTCAATGACTTGAGACTTGACTCGGACTCGGGTGCTGGGACTTGTGAGTCATAACTCATAAACAATGTTCATTTCATGGAATTATTTATTTATATCTTGCACTCTTTCCAACGACCCGAAAACCGATCTCCTCGCCCGGTGTCCCATTACTTTTGTCTGAGGTGAACGGTTTTCAGCTAATAACGGTTTTTGAGGGGTTGTTGGAAAGGTGTCACTGAGCTCCATCTAACTGTGTGTTTCACATTTAGAGTGAGAGATATATTTTTAATCTTTAATCTTTAGATTTAAGACTATTTTCCGTGTTGGTGAGGGCATATCACAGCACTGCTAAGGAACAGCCAGTTGTAATCATGGGGCGTGGCCAAATAGCATATCTTCTAAACATTTACAGCTCAACATTTACAGCTCAAAAACCCCACGTTTAGAGTCACCGTTTGTAAACATCGCCATTTAAAGATTGAGACTTGACTTGGACTTGGTAAAAATCACTTATGAACATCTCTGGTAACAGTACATGTCTGACATCCTACTAACTGGATGTGGTGATGCAGAGTGAAATTCTAGACCAGGCCTATTCAACTAGCGGCCCCCGCGGGCCGGATCTCTCTCTCTAACTCTCTCTCTCTCCCCCTCTCCCCTCTCTCACTCTCTCGGATCCGGCCCTTTTGAATTTTTTTATGGCCCGCCAGACTGTCAGAAAATCAGTGAGTGATTTCTGTGATATAATAAAGCAATGGGATCTGCATGATGATTGGCTGGGAGTCCCCCGCTACTGTCGCCAAGATTGGCCAATCCGAGCTCAGAAGTTGCCATATTATTAGCCAATCGCAGCCGAAAGAGGCGGGATTTGTCAGAAAATGGATGCGTTACCTAGCCGGCGATAACGAAAGAGAATCCGGCCACACACTCAGCGAGGGGAAAATCTTTGTAATTTTAGCTTTTGATGTATCTACTCTAACGACTTTAACGGTCAGAGTTCTCGTTTAGAACCATTGTTAGACCACCCCACCCCCCACCCCAATCGCGTCTGGACAGCGTGATATTCTGTGGCCCCCGAACCCCCAATGACTTTTGTGTCCGGCCCACTTGCTATTGTAATTGAATAGCCCTGTTCTAGACTGTCCTTTAACTTTAAATGCACTTGTTCACTGTTTCAGCACTTAATAACTAACTTAATAAATGTCAAACACTTGTCTGATGATCCACATTATAATTGTAATTAAATAGGTCAGTAACAAAGGTTTTTTTTTATAGGTGGTGATGAATATAAACGGTACTCAAACGATAAACATAATGTACATATATTTGTTAGCAAAGAATATGCAGTACACATTTTTAGTATATATTAAGTGATTAAGCATGCAAATGTAGAAAATCTTCAGGAAATACATACGTATGAATACAGTTGATTAGAAGTTGATTAAAGTCAAACTTTGACCAAATTTCTCCTTAATTTAGTCCCCTACACATGAGAACCCCCACCTCCACCCCCACCCCCACCCCAATAACCCGATACCACCAGTGTTGCACAGGGTGAAGGCTAGCTTGTGAAGCAGCACCTTTTTAAACTACTTTTAACACATTACTGGCTACATTAATACAGAGTTATCCTTTACTCGTTGTGTACAAGTCACTCAGTGGTTTGGGTATTAAATACACCTCTGATATGTTTGATGTTTATGATCCTGGTGGGTTTCTTAGATCTGCGGGAGCTGCTCAGCTAGCGGTGAAAAGATCTGAAACTAAATGGTGTTTATCCACTTTACTGTCCAACCAACTGCCCATCAGTATCAGCTCTGCACCGACTCTTTCTTTTATATTCAGCACTATTCTTTTATTTATTTTATAGTTTTGTATTCTGTTTTATTTTATTCTGTTATATTCTGTTTCTGTAAAGCACATTGAATGACCTTTGAGTTTGACATGCTGTACTATTTAAATAGACTTGACGTGACTACTGTCCATGAATGACTGCGGCATCAGCAAGGACTGAACTCCACATTCCTGATAATAGTGACACAGTTCAATCATCCATGATCTTAGTAATGAGTGTGTAAACTAAACCATTATTATTATGTGCAATATCTTATTATTATTATTATTATTACTACTACTACTACTACTACTACTACTATTATTATGTGCAATATCTTATTGTTATTATTATTATTTTGCACATAATAGTAGTAGTAGTAGTAGTAATAATAATAAGAATAATAATAAGATAATAATAATATTATTATTATTACTACTACTACTATTACTATTATTATTATGTGCAATATCTTATTATTATTATTATGTGCAATAGACTTATCATGTGAAATATAGCTAGTTGTCAATATTACTGATCTACTACTGATCTCTATTATGTACAGTAACATACTCTGAACCACCATCTGTGTTACTAGTAATTCACTTAACTGTAAGTTACTTATCTATAGAATTGTTATTGGGTTTATTTAAATTATATTTTTTATATTATTTTATATTTTATATTATTCTTGTCTCTGTGTGTCTGTGCAGTCATAATATAAACAGTTTCTTTGATTCTGATTCTTTTTGTCTATCTGGACAAAATCCATCCCACAGCTGCGGTCGGTCCTGTTTCTTCCACCATGTTAATTTGCATAAGATCATATAGCTTTACAGATTAAACGGTAAACAGGATGTGAAGTGGCTGAGGGACCTTTTGTGAAAGAATACATTTGTAAGTGTTCAGGGCCTTGGCCATGATCAGCATGAACTGAAAATAGCAGAATTCTACATAGTGTTAGCCCTGAATGACTGATCTGTCATTGCTGGACATGTTTGTGTGGGTGCATTGCAAGGAAGGTGCAGTGAAGGCAGAGGAATTTTTGGCCTTGGAAGCTCTGCAGCTTTTGTTTCTGCATTTTCTACTCGACCACAAGCACTAAAGGATATACATTTTACTTTTTGTCCTGCATTTACGTTTCTTTTTCTTTTCAGAAAGAACTTTTAAAATGTCGTAAAGAGCACTGATTCATACCAAAAAATGCATGAAAACATTAGAAACTAGGACTAGCCTTGAAGTCCTCATAGTTTGTGGCTCATTTGTGGTTCATTGAAACAAGTTGCAAACAATGAAAGCCAATTGTCAGTGATTAGCAGGACTGGAATGCTGAACTAATAACTACTACACTATATGGTCAAAAGTAATGGGACGCTTCTCTTAATTATTGAATTTAAATGGCTCCAATACTTCCAGTGAAAGACAATCTTAATGCTACAGTAGACCAAGACATTCTGGACAACACCAACTTTGTGGACACAGTTTGGGGAAGAACCTTTTCTATTCCAGCAGGACTGTGTCCCAGCTCCATAAAGACCTGCTGGAGGAGTTCTGTGTGTAATAGTTAGGTTCTTCCACACTGGAGTCCTGACCTCAACCCCATCCAACACCTTTAGGATGAACTGGAATGGAGATTGTGATCCAGACCTTCTCATCCAACATCAGTGTCTGAGCTCATAAATGCTCTACAGAATGAATGAACACAAAATCCCACAGAAACTCATGTGAAAAGCCTTCCAAAAGAGTGGAAGCTGTTCTAGCTGCAAAGGGGAACGACTCCATATTAATTATATTCCCCTGCTCATTATAGCAATGTAATGGTCAAGCGTCCCAATACTTTTGGCTATATAGCACACCTGGAATTTTCAAAAAGTTGATGCTAGATTGGAACTTTGCTACCAGACATTTGTAACACCTGGTCTTCAATAGTCTGGAACCATAGTCTGGAAATGCATAATGTTCTTAATGAGTTCTCATACTGAAACGTAGAAATGCTGTCAATGTATAGGATTTTTTTCACTTGCAAAAACATTTTTAATGAAACGTTCGTTAATTAATCACATGATCTATTTTTCAGGCCAGGAGCAGAATTTTGGTGATCGTTTCCTCCACATATTCCTCCAAGACGGTCGTCCGGCTGCTAGATTGGGCTGCGGTGGTGTCCACATTTTGAACACAGTTACTAATCAGAGCATTGAAAATAACACAGTGGTGCCGATAACAGTGAGGTGAGTCTTACTTTCTGCATCTTCAGCATCGTAGTCAGCCTCCTTAATAGACTCTCAGTCTTATTTCTGAAACAATGGTCTTAAATGAGCAACAATGAATTATCCTTCATATAGACTGAATTCTGATTAGTTTTATTGACGGGAAAACATTGATAGTTTGACGTCCAACTGGTTCAGTTGCACAGCTAAAGAAATAAATGACAGCTTATTTGAAATCTATATGCCTCCCAAAGAAAGATCTTCTGTCAGTTCAGTGGCACTGAAAAATCTAAACTAAATGACCTGAAAGGTTGTTAATAAATAGCTATCCTAGTACATAGGTATGGATTTTACTGACTGCAACTAATTATGTTGGCATCATTAAGCCGCCTCACCTCTTCCTTTAGAATCCTGAATAGACGTGATTTCAAAGAATTAAAGTCAAGTCGTTTCTACTTGATGCCACCCATCATATGAGCTGTAATGGTGGGTTCAGCTTTTAAATGACTAAATACAATATTAATGTAGTGTTTTATACAGATGTGTTTTGTGGGATTTATTAATTTATTCAATGCAATCCACTTCACCACAAGACTGTGGTCGAACTAACGATGACTATGGGATAACTTGAGTGTGTGTGTGTGTGTGTGTGTGTGTGTGTGTGTGTGTGTGTGTGTGTGTGTGTGTGTGTGTGTGTGTGTGT